>JAXIVD010006555.1:5000-23507 GCA_036785275.1 Cancer borealis | reverse complement strand
TAAGGGCCTCATTTCTTGGCCTCCGTCCTTCGAATTTGTCCCTCTATCGCCTTCAGGAATTGCCGCCTCCGCCTCCGCTTCACAGCCTCCAGGCGGGCCGTGATGCAGTCCTGGACGCTTCTTATTCTTATCAGGCTTCACGCGCGCTTCCACAGCCTTGCCATGGTATTCCTTAACATAAACTGTGAGAGAAGACAAAGGAGAATGAGAGGATCAGAATATTGAAGGAGGGAGTATAGGTAAAGGAATAGATGAATATTCTTTTGTCATTGCCATCCTCTTGGGGACAGTTTTTAGGAACAGGCGTCAGATATAGATGAAAAGGTCGGCATAACACTCTATATTGTAGCCTCGTCAGCAAGAGTGTCTCAAGTGTTTAGCATCAGATATTGATTTCCTGTTATTCAAGGAGCGATACAAGATATTAAATTTTTGACGTTCCTTCTCCACGGGAATGCTGCTTCATCATATGGTTTTTCGTGCCTCGTGACGTCTGTAACTTATATTTTGGAATTATTTTACTTATTTTTTATTTGTCCTATTTATCATTTTGTTTTGTGCGTGGTCGGGTGTGTGGAAGTGAGTGGGGTGGGGGGTTGGGGGGTGGGGTCGTTTGTCGCCACTCTTTACAAGCCACAACTTCACCTTTCGCTATGCAACACTTGGTTTTCTTCACACACACACACACACCCCATTCTTTACACCTTCCATTCCTGATATACAATAAGGAGCAAAAATGGTTGTTCTAAATGTTCTCATAGGCTTCCGTTATCACGTTATAAGTTGCAGAAAAAGGCAATTCTTCCTCTCAAATCCCATTTCAGTATAGTGGTGTCTGGCAAAACCACAGGGTTATCTGGCCATATCCGGGTTGACCTGTGAGGATGTGTGGCGTCAGTTCACGGCGGAGCCCCTTATAAGCAGATTATCTGCTCGCCATGATTCCCCTTTGCATATTCCCTAGTGCCATCAAACCATTATAAGGAAGAAGCCTATTTATCATCCTTGAGCTTAATGGAAAAGGGGATTGATATCTTACTGCAGTGAAGACAAGTCAGGAAGTTAATGCATCGCTACCATCCAGACAGGACCTCTAACCCGATGATAATATTCTCTATTCCTCTACTTGTCATTTAGAGGGATGGAGGAGCAGTAATACATTATTTTTCACCATGTATAGTGGAAAGATGTAAAGAAAACCTATCAAATTTAATTTGATAGAACATAACAGAACAGGTCTTCTTGTGACCGTTAGTAGCGACAGACCTCTAACTCGGTGATAATATCACCGGACGGAGTGGAAAAACGATTGGGCGGTCTCCTTACACCCATGCCCCTGTCCATCCAGCAGTGAATGGGTACTGGATGTTAGCCAGGGGTTGTGACCTGGCACCTGCTTTGGGTGAGGTATGCAAGGGTGCTGATACAAAGGCTATACCCACGATCCCCAACAGTATATTTCTTCGTTTTAAACCTTCCTTGTTCCTCTACATGTCTATTTGAGGGATGGAGGAGCAGTAACACATTATTTTTCACCATTAATAGTGGAAGGATATAACCTATTACCTATTAAGCGTAAGTAACCTAATATAAGAACATGAACAGGTTTTCAACAGGTACCGCAAGATGGCAGCCCGTGTGTTGACTGCTGCATCACGTATATATAAAACTAATTGAGATTTTTATTATACATAAAGTAATTATATATACTTTAAAAAATCGTCTGAAACACCTAACCGTTTTCTACATAAACATTTGTAATATTTAATTCGTTAATTATTGCATGAGAAATTTTTTTTTTTAAGGTCAATCATAAAGTCGATATATAGAATAAAGCAAAATAATTAAATTAAACCAATATAAGCCATAGAATAGAATATATAAAAGTTATTCAAACCGAAAGTAAAGCCTAAAGTAAGCCATAAAAAAAGAAAAAAGAAAAAAACAATGAAAAAAAGGAGAAAACACCGTAATTACTTGTTTACATCCAAGAGTGTTAATTATAGCGTGTTAGGTACAGTAAAAGAAGTGTTAGAACATGGTGACCTACAAGGATAGAGATGAAGGTGAGTGTGTTGTTGTTGTGAGTGTTATGATGGGCGGAAGGGGCTGACAGGCTGACGAATCTGCAAAAATCGTAAAAAATACCGGTATACTGAGGGGGCTTCTAATGCCTGTAATACCAGTAATACCGCCCCTAAAATACCAGTATATCGGTATACCATACCGGATAGGTGCACATCCCTAGACACACACACTCAGATGACGACAGGGCAGTGTAATCTGATTGTGTGGAAATTAGTAGTTAGGATACGACACGTGGGAATGGGTACAAGCTAGAAAAACTTAGATTCAGGGACAGACTAGGTAGATATTGGTTCATTAACAGAGTGGGTGAACGATTGGAATGGCTAGGTAGACAGGTAGTAAGTGGTGAGTCAATAGGTAGCTTTAAAAGGACGGTTGGATCAGAGTATGGATAGGGATGACAGTGGGATGGATAAATATTGGATTATTCCAAGGGGTGGGGACAAGGAACTGCCTCGTGTAAGTCATCAACTAGCCTCTTGCAGTCTCATCAATTCTTATGTTCTTGTTCTTAAGTCACGCAACACACACTCCATCAGATTATTACGTTACCACACAACACTTACCTGTGCTTAGTGGAAGACTCAACAACATTGGCGGCAGGCGGTCACGCCTTCACGCCCACCAAAACAAGAGGGGGGGGGGGGGGGGGAGAGAGAGAGAGAGAGAGAGAGAGAGAGAGAGAGAGAGAGAGAGAGAGAGAGAGAGAGAGAGAGAGAGAGAGAGAGAGAGAGAGAGAGAGAGAGAGAGAGAGAGAGAGAGAGAGAGAGAGAGAGAGAGAGAGAGTGAGAGAGAGAGAGAGAGAGAGAGAGAGAGAGAGAGAGAGAGAGAGAGAGGCATATACACAACTATATAATGTTTATTGCACTTTAAAGGACTTCTTGGATCTGCCACCTGCTCTTCGTTAAGGTCTAGTGGGGAGGAGACGGTCTTTGATTTATTTGGTTGATAATTCTATTCAAGAGCTGGCTTGTGTTCCTGGAATTTTTTTCATAAATGCCTCAAAATATCATCACATATATCAAACACATCAGTTTATCATGGACACATGCACACACAATACGCTAACAGATGCATTGATGTCCAATTTCAAATTGCCATCTTAGGTCATTTAATTTCAAATTAAAATAAAGCAAATATTTATGAAGAATAGTTTTATTAGTAAATAACTTTTACTTAGGAAACATTTTACAGTGTACTTCAAACTAGATTTATTACTCTTATCAAAATACTGACACCTTGACTCCGAAACCATTTTCAGTTAAATGATTACTCCTTTCTTAAGCTCACCCACGATCATTCAATGAGGAAATCCATTTTCCTTGCATCCTTTCTACCAGTGTTTCACACCAAGTACCGTAACTAAGGTCAAACAAAATATATTTAGCTACACATGAGATGTTATTATGCTACTCAGTTTGTGGTTGTACAAAGCTATTTGTAGCAGCAATCTCACATTCACTGGGATTTGCATGAAAGGTGTCTTCAAAGTATATCTTACCTGAGTGTTAATGCTGCATTTGATATTCACTCTCACTTTAGGAGAGTAAACATAACAACAGGCCAGTGGATGGTCACAGAAAAATAATCTTCCTGCTGCACACTTTGGTTCTATGAACTCATGATAGTACTCAACAAACTGATTAAAAGTCTTTTGAGATAAACAATAGAAAGTTGTCTCTGAGGACACTGACTTAACCAAGAAGCTTAAGTGTCCCAAGGAGCATCGCCCTTGCCTGACCCAGCATCCATCGTCTCTCTGGATAGTGTCTTTCTACTCGATATGGATCTTAAGGAGTCTGACATGGCCCAAGGAACTTTGGGTCAGACTGTCACCACGAACCAACATGATCATATACATATCTTTAGCATTCATCTCTCATGTTGCTAAAAATGAGTTTTCCAAGGTTAACATATTTGAAACTGCATTTTATTATTTATTTATTATTTCTTTTTTTTTCTTTTTTTGCAAAAGCAAATGAAGTGGTTAAGTGGAAGTTCAATGAATGAAAGTACATAATACACATTCCTTGAACAGTTCTTTCAGTCATAATATATGGAGAAAATATATATTACTTATGGCATCAAGGATTGACTTCAAGTGCTGCCAGATGGCTGCTGGGCCAAGGAGGAGTCCTACTGAGATACATATGGCAAGCGCCACAAGATACCTTTATTACCACAGCTCCTAGTGTATGAAGGAACCACAAGCACCATTTTGATTATACAGTGCTAGGTGTACATATTTACAAGAAGTGACCTCACCAATCTCCCCTTGAGGGCATGGTACAGGAGGAGAGGTCATTTAGCCATCCAAGTCCAGATCCCTATTATCCTTAGTTATATAAAATGTGTCATCTAAATAACTATAAATATTAACAATAAAAATACTCAATATTCAAAATAAATATACATGTTAAACAGACAAGTGTCAGGGTGGAATAAGGTTGAATTGGGATGAATTAACAGCATTTACACTACTAGCCCTGAATTAGTAATGAAACCTCATATGCAACTTTAGTAGCTGAGGCAAAATGGCCACTCATGAAATATGTTACTACTTTACATTTTGGTCAACTATTAATTACAGGCCACCTAGAGTGAAGGTTCAGAAGATTAAGGCAGACTGTATCCAGCAATCTTTGCCACCCAATGATAAGAGGAAATGGATCCTGAAAGCTACTGAAAATAATAATGATTATAATTCTGTTTAGCACACACGATACTCAAAATATTACAAAATATAAAAAGAGAAAAATGTTTAAGTTGTTATTTTGTGGAATTGTACCAATATACAAATGATACATATAATTGTCTTGCACACTGTTTTCTTGTGTGAATCAACACTGCCTTCCTTGAATGTTAAGAAAAGGCATGATATTCTAAGATGACCACTAGCATAGTATTCATAAATGAAAAAAGAGGATGAGACATCAGCACTTGCGAGAAGTATGTGTAAGATCACAGGAAGAAAAAATTCAAAATGAATAGATATGTCACGCATTCGTAAGTGGTCACTGAGGCTCTTGATCGAAAACATATAATCTAATAATAATAAAAATTGGCTATTTATAAAACAGTAGCAGATTACAAAAACTTCCACAAAAGTTTTTTTTTTATGAGGGAAGAATAGCCAAGGAACCAGCTGTAAGATAGGCCAAGAGCCTCTCACTCTCTCTCTCTATGCATGGAATGTCCTGGGAATGGTTAATGTCATTCAGTTCACTCAATATCCAAGGTATGTCTGAGCGGCAACATAAGTACCCAGAATATTACAGTTCTGGCAGTCTGGGAAACTTCACAGAAGCTCCTCTATTTCCTATGATGAAGCTGGGCATTACCTTAAGATTACACCTTAGTAAATTATAAATATGATACAAACAATGCATTTCATTCGCTTCCTTTAGAGGGACTCACCGGCTATCCTTCTAATACCGGAACACACTCTCATGACTCCATAAAGACCTGTGACTTGACCAACTCTGTCCTTAAGTGAGTAGTCAGCAAGCATCCCACATGTCTAGATCAGAAACTAAAAGAAATTAATCCAACCTAGAATCTCAAAATTACACCTTGTAGCTGTACAACAGGCACTTTACACCAGTGATCTTTAACACAGAAAAAATATTTATGATAATGAAGACATTATGCAAATTATGAAAAGATGAATGGTGTTTAGCATCAAATACGTTCAATTATTATACTTAATGCTAAATTATGAACAATGAATCATTCAAGTCCACAGGAACAGGCTTCACAGTCATCTGAAATCAATACAGCTGTGCAAGCCACTACAGTGGCAGTACTCCATGTCACCAGCCACGGAGTGCATCAACATGTAAACAACTGGTCTGATGCCTGAGCCAATATCCTGAATGTGGAAGACGTCAGGAATTTTCCTTGATGTGAGAACTTCATAATTTATAATCATATGACAAAATGCAGTCCTTGTCCTTGCAAATATCATCTTCCAACTTAAGATATAAAAGATTTTTCATGTATACAATATTCATAGCAAATCACTGAAAAAATCCATTTGAAATCAATAATGCTGGTGATACTACATTTAGGTTTTCTTACTACCAGAAGGGAAGGGAAAAGTGAGGAAGGTACACACTACTCCACTCTACTTCTCCAGTGTGACAATGATGGCTCACAACACTTTGGAATATAGCACCCAAGTCCATCTTTCCAAGACAGATACCAGTGAACCTTCCTGGTCAGTCACCCAATAGATGCCTAGTTAGCTGCTTCTTATTAGTAGATCCTGATCTTTTCAAAGGCTTCATGGCCTGCTGCCACAAAGAGCTGCCTAAACTCCAAGAGGCTTTTAAAGTTCTCTTTGCCTGGATATTGCACAACCATTACAAACTAACACAACAGCAAGTTACAAATACAACTCATTTAAACTTTACGTGTAAATAAACCATGAAACAAATATCCTCACTTGTACTCCCTGTAGACACAATTACCAACCTTGAGATATCTGGCAGATCCATTATTTTTCAACAAACCTCCATGTTTGGTCCCTACATAAACATCACATTATATATCAATATTGTTTTTCTGTCCAAAATCTGGGATGGAACATCATATTAAGGTTCTCCATTCTCTCCTCCTCCACCGACATCACTTCATTCAGAAGAATTGAAAAGTCAACAAGTATTTGAAAATAAGAAAAATGTAAAGCACTGAAATTAAACTACGTGGGATAGAGAGAGAATCTTAAGGGATAACTTGAGGCACTACAGATCAAGAATCCATCTGTTTTGCTTTGCCAGTGTTTTGGTTATTTGCTATGACCTTAACATATGAGCTTCAAAATTTCAAAAGATATCAGTGCATCTAGGAAAAAATTCAACTATCTCCAATTAGATGATGCTCCTCACCATTATGCTGTAATTATGATTATTTTTGGGGTAAGATTACTTAGGTCAATCACCTCTTCCACTCTGGCTTCCAAGCAGGGTTCCCATTCATCCCTCCACACCACATCATTACTCATGCCACCTACAATAGTGCTAGCCCTCGCTTCACACATGACTACCTTCCACAATGAGAGGTGATATATATATATATAAAAAAAGTGACAATGAGGGCATGGTGAAGCTCCATAATCTCCTTTGCAGAGTTGGGTTGTGAGGTCGATAGAACACTGGAACAAAATCCTGGTGGGGCATGGCAGTGGCAGGCTGACTGGCCCTGCTGCCATGTTACACGCAATCCTCCATGCTCATCAGCAGCGGATTGACGTACTCGAATCCTTCAAATTCACTCTGGTCGATGTTTTCGATGGCACGCCTGCAATACACTCATATTGTAGCTGTCATCACACACACATACACACATGCACTTTGTCTCAATGCACTTAGTCAATATGATATAATGAAAATATACTTAATATAGTTTTATTCTTCAGTAAAATATACATATCCCTGTAGATATTTTAGTTTTATCTGCAGTACAAACTAGTTTACATTATTATTTAATCCTTGTGATATTTTTGACTTCATGATGGATAAATCAATCTGTGAATATGAATACTTAATGCACATTTAGTCTTTAGATTTAATATAACTTCAGTAAAACTTGCCTTCAATCTATCTGTCTATCTATACATCTGGCTGTTATCTCCCTAAAGGAAGGTAGCCAAGGCAAGGTGCGTATACACACACCCATGCATACATACACATACACACCTCTCACTATACCCTAAGCCCCTAGAAGAATAGAGGTGGCATCCCGCCCAACACAGTGTCAGGTGAGTCACATGAATGGGTTCCAGTGTAGGGGTCTTATTCACAACGGGGCTAGTTCATATGTATCAAGGATATTGCTAATGAAACTAATGTTATTATTGAAATTATCCATAAGACTCAAAAACTAAAGTAAAATCTTTTACAAACTATTGACTTACCGATGTGAAACTTGGCGGGATAGTCATGCTACTAAGGTGAGGAAACTGCAGTAAACAAGAAATGCTGGCCAGGCTGACAGCTGAGTAACACCACATCATTACACCACAACCTTATCACCTACTTACCCAATGTACTTGTGCAATGAGAAACATTCAGGTGCTGTTGGGATAAGATGTGAATGTTCTGGTGCTTCAGTGTGTGATGTACGTGGGAAAGATCAACTCATGACAAGGAGTGGGAGTGTTCTGAGTATAGATTGGTGTTCTAGACTGGAGAAAATATGACTTGGAATTGGCAAGCCACATGTTAATTCATCAGTGATTATGTTGCTTTAAAACATGTTAGCATAATCGTCATTCCCACTCTCATCCAAGCGCATCATTAGCCATTCTTCAATGCTAGCTTAGGTGCTTTTACATTCCTAGGGCATGCTTGGCAAACATTTGGAGATGGGTAATGTCACTTTAAAGTTGACAAATGTGTTATACTATGCTTTCTTAGATTAGTGTTGTGCATCATGCTGTGTCATAATATATGAATAAAATTTCTCCACAATATGTAGTATAAAAATGGATAATGTGTTTCACAGTAACTTTGCTATTTCTACAAATAACATGAAGAAGTCAGGTCAGCAGAAGAAAACAAGTGCGAGAAAGTAGCAGCCAATGACAAAGAGTGTACTTACGCATCGTCAGGAGTTAGCTGAATGGGTTCGTCTGTAAATTCTGGGGGGAAGTTAGCCAGGTCACGGTCAGAGTCTAGCCGGGGGCGGTAAGGCGGGGGAACCTGACGCTGCTCCAACTGTAAACACAACAGCGAACGTACACAGCTACTGACTCTCACCCAATACTACATGTGTATGCTGTGTATGCTGTGTATGCTAGGTAGACACCACATCACACCCAGTTAGGAGCCACCAACAGGTTTGCCTCTAACATGCTACATAATTTGCATAGGAAACCATGTTTATGTTGGATGTACCACAAACCTCCATTACAGAGCAAGACACATTACACAAACAGCACTAAGGTGTAAAAATTACTTTACAGGCAATCTACCACCTTAAAATTACATGTGGTGAATTACAAAATATAGTCACAAATAGGCACCAACAAAGTATTATGCTACCCATACCACTGCCCCAGTAAGTCTGTAATATAAGCCACATTAAAACAGCACTCTATTAATAACACACTGCCACCACACATGAGCAATACAGTACACAGGGCAGCACCACCAACCACGAGGAAGGACCACTGCAATACAAGACAAGGGTTAGAGCCAAGGAGAACTGTTTTGTTGCGTCCAAGTTCATCCTGAAAGTGCTTCAATCCAGCTCATGATTAGAACTAGTTTTAGGATCATGTCAGGTTCATTCACAAAATTAATATGCAAGGCATGGATGGATGAGTGCCATAGTGCACAATTGCAACAGGCAGGCAGGTTAGCTTGTCATCCACATGGCTGTTTGAGGATCAAGATATTTTTAAAAACAGGCAAAGGATGGGACCAGGAGAATGAGGATGCATCACAGAGCCAGGTACACACCACTGCTACAGGAGTGGCTTGCTTCCCACACAAAAGGTCATGTTTGCATGTTCTCAGCTACTGATAACTCTACAGGACTGCCTCACAAACCCTCACAAGCTCACAACACTCTCACCAGCCTGTCAGCCTGACCAGCAGTACAACCAAAGGAGTGGTGAGGGAGGAGGCCACAGGAGAGCTAGACTTACTGGTCGTCAGGAGTAAACTCTACGGGTTCTGCTGTAAACTGGGGATCAAAGTTTTCAAGATCTCTTTCTCCATCCACCCGAGGCTTGAATGGGGTAGGAATCTGTTTTTTTTCCAGCTGAAAATGGCCATTCCAATGAATATGAATGTATAGCAAAATAAATGGGACTTCTTATTAATCCCTGCTGAGCTCTGGCAGACCTTTCTCTTTCTGTAATACAAGGATTATAAGGATATGTTGCAGCGTTCCTGTTCAAAATGGGAAGAAAACAAATAATGTTTTTCTTCTATGAAAGCAACTTGTAGATTTAAAATTAAGAAAGAAACATATTTATGAAAGCATACCATCTATAACCGAATGATAAGTTCAACTTATAAATCTTTGTAACATTGTAACTTGGTGTGAGTCAGCTCCTGCTCGATGTCTACTGTACAGGTGTCTACTGTAAGCACTAATATATCTACCAGAAAACAAGTAAGGCAATATACATAAATACAGTAACCATTTCTTGTGTATCCGAGTCTGCATTAACCAGAAAACGTTACCGAGTCTCTCATTGTAAAGAACAGATGGGGAAGGGAAGTACACTGAATCCAATTGTTAATCAGATGTGAATGTAGTAAACAACCTAAATAAACATACTTTGTACAGATGATAAAGTTCACATGACATATGTATGCATTTTAATTGATAGCCTATGCTCACTGTACTAAAGAAATTTTGCAGATTTATGAATAATATTAAATTAATCAATCTTGTTTACAGCCTTGTGTATTGCAGCATACATGGCTTTTCACTGCTCTTTCTCTTCCCGCAATCAACATTCCTACAGTGTTCAAATGTGAATGATAGCAAAGAACTATTTAGCAAACTCAATTCCCACTAAGCCTTAAGAATAGATACTGGTTTAAATACATTACATTATAAATAGGGAGACAGGCTTTAGCAGAAACCAATCAGTTAAAAAGAGAATATACCACAAATTCTCTGTTGAAATAAAACATTTAATCACATGATATTCAAAATATGAAAATATAATACTATAATTTTTTAATGAGTTCATCTCTACTTTTCTCCTTGAATTTCCAAGTTGATGCTTTAAGTGTCATCACCAATATAGCATCCAAAAATATGAAAGGGTTAGTGTTAGTACTTATGCAAGCAGTCACTTTCTTACTTCTTCATATTACACTTAGTATTTATAACATCTCTCATAGTTCAGCTATTTTCTTTCCAATATTATTCTGTTTTCTTACTTTTAAAACTTCTACTTTAAGTCAAGAAAAGATATTTAAGCACACATATAAATACACTTTCTATCTATTCAAAGTCCCAGTCTTTAATCAATATGTCAGTAGTGGCAGCAGACATAACACTTACTTGGCTTAAAAACAAAAACATGCATCAAGATTTCAACTCCTCTTTTACTTATATGTATTACCTCCTTTAATTTGAGTAAAATTAAGCTTTATTTGATATATTTCCGATGCATACTAATTATTTCATCATCTATTGGTCAAATCACAAATCATGTTCTTTGTAAAAGTCAAGCTATAATAAAATAAAAAGGTAAACATACGTTACACGGCTATCTCAAGAGAAGGAAGCTTGGCACATAATTTTCACAAAAACATTCTCTCTAGTTATGTGGTGCTGCAAAAATAAGAGAAAAATGTTTTCCAAACTGTCAAAGCTACTAACCATTTCCCAAATAATGGTCTTGAAGAAAGGATGAGAAATTATGTCAGTGAAACCCGTTTCAGGATGACAACCCAAGCGATCCACTGGATTCTTGTTGAGGAAGCCCTTCAGGATAGAGGCGGCCTTGACCGACAGTGACCGAGGGATACGGATAGGCCGCTCAAGGATGACTGAAAGCAAATTATGAAGATGTAATCTCAGGGAAACATATAAAGTAGACAAAAATTAAATCATATTTTACAACTGCTGATCATGTTAAAGTCCTCCAGCTCACCTTGAAAGAGGAAGTCCTCAGTGTTGCAGTCTGGGTTGTCTGAAGCACCCACAATGTCAAAGGGACTCTTGCCAGCCAGCATCTCATACAACAGGACACCCAGGGCCCACCAATCAACACTGTCACCAGGGGGAAATACTTCAGTTACAATACCTTAACAAAGTGACTCACTTTTTAAACTCATCTTTTTTTCCTTATATCTAACTATCCTACACATAAAAAAATAATGAAAAAAATAATAAATATAATTTTTTTTAAATTTAATTAAATGTTAATAGGTGAATATGCTGAGGGAAACAAAACACAGCAATATAGCACTGATTCTTTGCCTAACTTACATGGTACCAAGACAAACTAATGTCTCACCTGAAGCTGTATTCAACACCTTGAAGGATCTCTGGGGCGATGTAGTTAGGTGTTCCACAAAACGTGGAGGTGGTGTCTCCCGGACGGATGCCTTCCTTACACATGCCATAGTCAGTGAGTTTGATGTGACCCTCGTGGTCCAGCAGCACATTGTCCAACTTGAGGTCCCGGTAAATGATGCCTAAAATACACCAAAAAGGAATAAAGTATATTTCACTGCATTTTTATCCATTTTCTATGTTAGGAAGACAAAATGTCCTTAGAGACTGACTCATTTAGCATTGTATACTGTACTATATTTACTGCAGTTGAAAAGATAACACTAGTGTTTATGTACTATAAATTATCTATACTTGAAAACTAATAACAATGTGACCAGCACAAATTACCCTTTTCATGGAGGAAATTAAGAGCCAAACATATTTCTGCAGCATAAAATCTGGCATGTTCTTCAGGGAGGCGTCGTTGCCGCTGCATGTGAAACATAAGGTCGCCACCGCGCACAAACTCTATCACAAAGAAGAGTCTGGATGGAGTCTGGAAGCAGGAGTGCAGACCCACCAGGAAGGGGTGATTGGAGGCCGTCTCAAATACATGTTTCTCAGTCTGAACCCAGTCAATGTCCTGAAGCAGAAGAAAAAAATTTTAAAGTAACCAAAAATGTAAATTTTCTTTGTTAACAAAATGTTCTCCTAGATGACACAGGACAAGACTGATTGAAGTATTACCTCATCATCTGTGACTAGTGTCTTCTTGATGACTTTCATGGCATAGATCCTCTTGGTCTTCTTGAGCTCCACCATGAGGACCTTAGCATAAGAGCCTCGGCCAATCACACGGATCAACTCAAAGTCATCGAGGCAGTACTGTCCTGCCTGGCCTGATGGTGACATGGGCTCACTGCTGCTGCCTGAGGGAGTCACAACAAATAGTACTTACTCTTCATGACTGATTCATTGTATGTTCACAGAAGGAACTGATATGCTCAAGGAATTACATCAACAAAGAACAAAGAACAAATTCTTATATAGATAAAGATATATAATAGTTATGCATAAATGATTCACCAATATACTTATCTGAGATACATGTCACTACCATCATATATATACATTAAAAAAAAATACATAATTGAAGAATATTACCTGTAATTGCGGGCATTTCCACAGGTGTTTCTTCAGTTATACCTGGATCTGGAACAGATGGCAAGTAAATAAAGAACTAATCAACATAACAAAGCAGAAAAAAACATAAGAAAAGATTAGTATAGTGTATAACACCATCCTGTGACCTGACATAACTACTTAATAGCTTAATATATAATATAATATACATAATATATATATATATATATATATATATATATATATATATATATATATATATATATATATATATATATATATATATATACGTACATACATATATATAGAGAGGGAGGAAGGAAGTCATATAATCATGAGATAGTACACAGTTGATACAAAACCATCCTACAGCCAAATGTCAACTTCTTTGATCATGTAGTACTAGTATATAGAATATACTACACATAGGAATACATCCATGAATACCTTAATGTGTAGCTATTCAGAGTGACACTATTTTTCTGAATTCACATTCAAAGTTTTTTTATTTTCTCAAAAATGATAAGCATTCTTATTAACTTCTGAGCAATTCACTCATTCACAGCATCCTTGCCTTATAAGCGATTTAGTGTTGATTAAACATGAATATAAAAGTAACAAATCCTCACTATTTGTATGATGAAACTTTACTGTCTCTTAAAAAAAAAAAAGAATCCTAAAAAAGTCATCCTAACAAGATCCAGAATGAGTATGAGAAAGTCAAGTACCAACCCACAATCACTTTCTCTCCATTAGTGTTTACCTCAACTGAACTCTGAACTGGAGGGAAAAATATATACAAACATATGATCAAGAAATGACTCCATTAGTACCTTTCCCACCTATCTCTTCAGTGAACTCCTGGACAGCCATCCTCCCATTGGTGCCACTACGGGGAAGTGTGGAGGTCTCATGGGAGGCCAGGGTGTCTGTTGAGGTGTCCAGGTCAGCATTGCAAGGCACCTTCTGCAGCTTGTGGCATTTCTTGTGGACGAGTAACTTGCATTGAGTACACTTGAACCCCTGCCGACCCAGACCCCAGATACGGTCCTTGCAGAACTCACAGAAGGCACGCTGAGATGTGGAATGGAAGGAAGACGTGAGTTATGAAGTACTGATGGTAGTGGTTATGGTGGTATGTTCATAATTTTAATAATACTATAGTGGTAATGATGACACTAAAAACCATCCCTTTAATGATCATTTTATCTAGTCTTTACAATAATATACCAAGATCTGTAACACTATAATCGCATGTCAGTAACTGTTGCTTTTTGCCACTCACACTAATATGATACTCATTTTCTCATTAATTACTTCATCCAATCATTAACATACTGATAACCTGAGTAGCCTCTATTCTGTTCTATACCTCCATTCTCAAACTTACTTGTATCCTACACCTTCAAATCAACCAAACATACCTTGCAATGCTTTCCAATTTCTCTTACATTCCTCCTCATCCCTACACACCCCTTTCTGTTTCCTATTCACCAATCTTCTTAGTCACTCTTACAACATCTTGCCATTCCTCCTTCAACCACACTCCTCTCAACCTTTCCTACCACTCTGCTTCCCCATCTTCTATTCTCTAAAATACCCTAAGCCCTCACCCTAACCCCTTCATCCTCCCCTGATCTACTCACCCTATTGAAGCGCTTGGCCTGGAAGATGTGCCCATTGACCTTGTACAGCTTCCTCCATCGCCTCGCTCCTCGCCGGTAGATGCTCCCTGGAGACAAGAGACAAAGAGGGTTGTATTGCAGGACAAAGCTAGCCAGGTGCACTGCTTACCCTTCAGGTGCAGCCCACAATCTGCACGGCACTTTACCTGTGACGGTGTAAGTGCAGCTATGTGTTTTGTTATGCTTGGAAGGGAGATGGAGGTACATTAGTGTCAGTCAAGGTTTATGCAAAGTGTGAAGTTGCTGCCTGAATAGCACTTGACCTACGGGAGGTTACTGTGTGTGTGTGTGTGTGTGTGTGTGTGTGTGTGTGTGTGTGTGTGTGTGTGTGTGTTGTGTGTTGTGTGTGTGTGTGTGTGTTGTGTGTGTGTGTGTGTTGTGTGTGTGTGTTGTGTGTGTGTGTTGTGTGTGTGTGTTGTGTGTGTGTGTGTGTGTGTGTGTGTGTGTGTGTGTGTGTGTGTGTGTGTGTGTGTGTGTGTGTGCACGTGCTTATGTAGATAAATATATAGCTAATATTAATAGATAAAAAGATACCAAACTGCCAACGTTTCTTCTTAATCCTAAAAAAAAATCATAACGTAGTCATGTAAACCTAAGCTTAAAGAACATTTTTTACAATTACAATTGATAAAGACTGGAAAGTGCTTATGAACTTATTATCTCATACAAAAAAAATAAGTTATGGATATAATTAATGCTCTGTGGTAATAGAAAAAAACAAACATAGCCAGAAAAAAAAGAAGTGTACAATGTTGTGAGCACGAAATTTGAGAAGAGAAGGTGGAGTGATATATTAGGGTGGTGTAGGAATGCATCATAAACCAAGGCGCTCCAAGTGACCTGACACTGATAGACACACCTTCTCAAAACACTGCAGCGAGGCCAGGAAGGAGGGGTGGGGGAAGCGTGTGTGTGCGTGTGTGTGCGTGTGTGCGCGCGTGTGTGTGTGTGTGTGTGTGTGTGTGTGTGTGTGTGTGTGTGTGTGACGACTAATAAAGGCCACCACCAGCGTATGTAGGACAACCATGTTTACCCCTGGAGGGCCTCGTGTGATCCATACAAGCCATTACACTCCCCCGCACACTGCTACACCAGAACAGATGGACACAATGACCCACACTCCACAGGGGTGACTTTCAACCCACACCATCAAGTCCAGGGAGCTAACTAGTAATGGTTTAATATATGCGTTATCTCTCTCTCTCTCTCTCTCTCTCTCTCTCTCTCTCTCTCTCTCTCTCTCTCTAGCTCTAGCTCTAGCTCTCGCTCTCGCTCTCTCCTCTCTTCTCTCTCTCTCTCTCTCTCTCTCTCTCTCTCTCTCTCTCTCTCTCTCTCTCTCTCTCTCTCTCTCTCTCTCATATCTTCTTTTTAAGTTATGCTTTACGTTACGCTATGTAATTACTATCTATCTATCTAATATTCCAAATAATATCCACCTCAAAGGGGGCTTACAAAAACAATAAACATTATATATATATATATATATATATATATATATATATATATATATATATATATATATATATATATATATATATATATATATATATTCAGTTCTGCTTTTTAAAGGGGAACTGTTTTCCTCAACAAATGTAAAGCAAAACAATAACAATATCGTAACTTTCAAGAGCACCTAAGTCACGCCAGACGTTGGTTATGACGTGTGTGTGTGTGTGTGTGTGTGTGTGTGTGTGTGTGTGTGTGTGTGTGTGTGTGTGTGTGTGTGTGTGTGTGTGTGCATGTGTGTGTGTGTGTGTGTGTGTGTGTGTGTGTGTGTGTGTGTGTGTGTGTGTGTGTGTGTGTGTGTGTGTGTGTGTATGTGTGTGTGTGTGTGTGTGTGTGTGTGTGTGTGTGTGTGTTTAAGATCTAAGATGACATTGTGTTGTTTTTCCTATACTTGGTTTTAATCCTCCCTGGAGCAGCACCAGCCACCACCACCCTGACCTTGGAGGGGAAGGTGGACGCGAAGGATCACCGTTGCAGGCATTAGTGAGGCAAAGCACGATTTTCAAATAGACTAAGTTTGATACTTTCTACTTCTTTGTCTCCTTTCCTAACCCATTTTTTTCTTTGCCTCCATGTCTTCATCCAGTTCTTTCCATTCTCTCCTCTGGCTCGGGACATTCACTCATTCAACAGTCTCTTATTACACCCAGCTGTTATCAGAAACCATTAATCGATAACAACACACCTCTTGTCCCTTAAAAGCAACATCCATTACCAACACGACAACCCTTCCAACCTTCCTCCTTCCCTCCCTTCCGCCAACAAGGGTAAAGGAGAGGAGGAAAGGAGGTGGCAAGAGGGAAATAAATAGAAGTTACCGAAGTGGTCATGAGGAGGCTCGGGTGAAGCTGGGTGGAAGCGATGCAGGCTGTGGAAGAATGAGAAGACGCCGTTGTGAGGGGAATTTGGTGACCGCCACTCACTAGGAGGCCAAACAGGGTCAGGCGTGATTGGCGTTGCCTCCTCATCCCCCCAGGACAAGGGGAGGTCGAACGTTTCCGCGCCGAGCGTCGTGGAGGACGGGAGTGTGGCACAGCGGTGAGGTAAATTAGGGTTGTCGTTGCCCCAGGTTCTAGGACGAGCATTGAAAGACATGAATCTGGACCGGCGACGGGGGACTGAGGCCACTGTCTTAGTAAGGGTTTCGGCGCTCTGAACCTGCGAGCCGCGTCTAGGCGAGGCGTGGGCATTCCTCTGGCGAGCCCCTAGGGACGTGTTCTGCCTCGCCTCAGTATCATTCCTGAGGGCGGTAAGGGACGGGGCTTCATTGAAGAAGGCGGGCGGAGCACTAGTTCCTCCTCCTCCCGCTCGGTTAATAAATGCACGCTTCCGAAGGGACAACAGGAGACGTGACCCTGAGAAACTGTGCCTCCGGTTTCCTTTCGTCGCCGCCTCGCCTCTGTCATCCTCCTGTGCCGGGCAGTATTCCACAGATCTCCTCCGCTCTGCCGCATAGGGCTCTGTGACGTGTTGAGGCGAGACACAACGCAAGAACACAAGGGACAGTGGTCTTTGTTTGGCGGCGGCGGCGGCGGCGGCGGCGGTGGTGGTGGTGGTGGTGGTGGTGGTGGTGGTGGTGGTGGTGGTATCCGTTGGCAGTGATGCCAGGGAGGCAGTAGTGGTGGTGGTGGTGTTCTCCCTCCTCTCAGAAATATCAACACGACTTCCCTGGTCGTCACTGTCACTCCTCCGTCCTACACGAACCATGTCCGCCTCTCACTCTCCCTTGGGCGAGTTTACACACACACACACACACACACACACACACACACACACACACACACACACACACACACACACACACACACACACACACACACAGCGTGTGTGAGTCTATTCACCAACACACGTCAAGGGGGCGGCCCGAGGCGAGGTGACGGAGGGGCGCCGCGGGACACACTCGGGCAGGAGGAGGAAGAACAGGTGGGGGGGAGAGAGCAGGAGCAGACGCGCACTAACTCACGCCCAAGCAAGCGAGACTAACTCATACTGCCGTATGTGTGTGTGTGTGTGTGTGTGTGTGTGTGTGTGTGTGTGTGTGTGTGTGTGTGTGTGTGTGTGTGTGTGTGTGTGTGTGTGATACTGTAACTTATCTCCAGTTATCATCTGC
>JAXIVD010006554.1:17500-23523 GCA_036785275.1 Cancer borealis | reverse complement strand
ATGAGGCGGGACATCTTCCGCCTAAAATCTTTGTATATACCTAGTAGTAGCAGGGGAGATTCCTCATATGGGCAGTAGCCCAGGGCAGCATTTGTGGAGGGGCGGCATGAGCGCCCGAAAATTAATAAAATAAAAGATTAAAGAAATATATAAAAATAAGAGAAAAAAAAAAATGAAATGCAATACATGCTAAAAAACAAAATAATATTTTTTATTAATAAAACACGGCTTTGGCTTTGGCATGGTTCAATTTACTAGCGCTCTCAAGCATATTTCTATGCGCTGACGAATATGAACTTATATCTGCATTTGGTCGACAAATGTGGCGCAATTTAGTACAATGGCGAATATGAATCTGATTCTGTATTTGTGGCTTATTTGACGGACGTCATCAAATGATAACTTTATAAAAGAAGTTGAACTGCTGGCACAATTTGATTCTATAATGCAAGAGCACATTAGCCATGTCCAAAAAGGTACCTCCAGCTACTTCGGCCACCACATACAAAACGAATTCATTGATTTGTTAAGCAGCAAAACAATTTCGACAATGGTGAGCGACATCAAGCAATCAAAGTATTTTTTTCAATTTTTCGAGATTGCACTCCAGATATCAGCCACACTGAACAGTTGTCGGTTGTAATTCGGGTTGTGTCACTAGAGAAGCTCCATATAAAGGAACATTTCCTTTGGTTTTTGGAGGCAGAGAAATCCACTGGTCAACATTTGGCATCCCTGATTCTGAAGAGACTGGATAAGCTAAAAGTTCTTTTCATGGACTGTAGAGGACAATCTACGACAACAGGGCCAACATGAGGGGAAAAACAATGATGTTCAATCCAGACTCCTAGAAATTAATCCCAGACCTCTGTTTGTTCCATGTGGGGCTCATTCTCTGAATTTGCTTGTAGTCGATGCTGCTAATGGATATATTGATACCACAAGTTACTTAGGCATCTTACACAAGCTTTACAACTTGTTTTCAGCCTCCACAAAACGATGGGCCATTTTGAAGAAAAAAATACATGCGAACATCAAATTGAAGATGTGGTCTGATACAAGGTGGGAAAGCAAGATCAAGAGTGTGGAGCCCCTGAGTTATCAGACAGCTAAAGTGAGAGATGCACTGATCGAGGTGAGGAACCACACCTAAGACTCTGTAGTAAAGGTCGATGCTCATTGTCTGTCAGAGGAGGTTGGGTTATACCACTTCGCTATTTTTTCAGTGGTGTGTATGACCCGTTGTGCCAAATTCAGCATGTAAGCAGGCAGATGCAGTCTCCTTGGATGCACGTTGATGTTGCAGTAAATTTCCTATAAAGAACAGAGAGAGATCTCCACAATTACAGGGCAACAGGTTTTGTGGCTGCACAATTGGCAGCCACAGATATCTGTAAACAAATGAGTGTGGAGGCTGTGTTAAAACAAAAATGGCTGAGGTCCACAAAGCGGCACTTCTTCTATGAATCATTTGATGAGACCTGGATTGATGATTTGAAGAAGCTGGAGGTGACATTTTTCAATGCAATGGTTGATGCTGCAACATCAGCCATTCAGCAGAGATTTTTCACGTTGGTTATTGTAGGAGAGAAGTTTAGAGTGCTGACACATTTCCAAAATTTCACATTTAATGAGCTGACAGAACAATGTGTGAACCTTAATACTACACAACACTTTTTAATTAATGGACAATCTGACTTGGATGGCAGAAAGTTTGCACAGGAGCTGAAGAACTTGCCTGACTTGTCATCAAAGACCATATCTTTTCTTAAACTGGTGACATTCATCCATGAAATGGGAGCTCTCTGAAATATATCCAAATTTGTGGACTGCTCTCAGAATTACTTACTCTTCCAGTCACTGTTGCTGAAGCAGAGAGGAGCTTTTCAAAGCTGAAGTTCATCAAATCCTACCTGAGGTCAACTATGTCATAGGAAGACCTTACTGGTGTTCATATAATTGTTGAACAAATTTCATATGAGGATTAAATTCATGACTTTGCATTAAGAAAGGCAAGAACAGTCAGGCTTTAGATGGCATTTGTGCTGTGATGCAATTTATTTTGTTTCTTGTTCAAAGCGTAGTTTAATAATTACCCTCTCTTAAATGTGTTATTCTATTTATGTGATAGAGCGATTGTACAATTTAGAAATTGATTCTCTAGTATATTTATGGCAGTTGTGCAATTTAATTCGTATTTTACCCGTTCATAGTATCAAAATTACATTCTCTTAAGTGAATTATTCTATTTGTGATGAAGGCTTTGTAAAATTCAGAAATATGAGTCTTTGTTTTGGTTTGAAGTTCCAACAATTAGTCAAATAAAGCTATTTTGTGCCAGAGTTATGTCTGTCCTTTATTTTGGGGGAATTCGAATGTGTGTTAGCGAACGGAAGGGGGGAGAGGGGCTGAAGGTGAGGTTCGCCCAGGGCGTCATATAAACTAGGACAGCCACTGAGTAGTAGTAGTAGTAGTAGTAGTATATTATTATCATTATCGTTATTGTTATCATTATCATTATCATTATCATCATTATTATTAATATTAGTTTAGTGGTAGTAGTAATACAATGGGTACAAAGGAAGAACATAAAACGATAGACCAGGCAGTATGTTGAGGGACACCTCAACATACTGACATCCTGGCCCTTAAGTGACTAATAATAAGGACTAATAATAAGGAAGTAACAGGAGCCAGATCGTTATGCACTACATGCATTGGTATGTAATTATTGAGCCGATACCATTAATATAATAGCAGGTTTAGTGGGGAGGCGGTGGTATAGTGGCTAGCGGTCGGGCCTAGCAGCTCAGGGTTCCGCGTTCGAGCCTCGGCACGGGGTGGCCACTTTTCTACGTTACTACCGCCGAGTGGCCTAAGATCACCCACATGCTGCCATAACACCATCCTCGCCGGGATGGCGACTGCAACGTTATATACGCGAGGAGCTTCCGCTGGCAGCATGAGCCTAAGAAGAAACAAGGCGTCACTTAAAAAATCTGACCCACGCTACTAACGGACGGAGGCCAACCATCTAAGGTCTCCCTTAAGCCTACCGGCGCTATGGGTAACAAAAACTTTAATATTACTGGGGCACGAAATTGGAAGCCAAACTTTAATAGCGTTTTTCTCATATTAGTTATAAAATAGGTATAAAACAACATTACTCCTTTAGTTTTTGGAGTACATTAATGAAACTTAGAGATCTTTAAGCTCAAACATAAAGAAAATAACGGATTTGTTTAGATATGTTTTTTTTGTTTATTACGTCCTATTATTACCCAATATTATGCAATAACACATAAAAAACATATTAAAGAAATTTTCGAAAAACGTTTAAGTAAAAATTCGCTCTCAAAAAATATAGTTTCGTAAAAAAAAAATTTGAATTGTCCGATCACTTTGAAATTGTAATATAGTAACTGTGTTATTGTTATACACAAAATATAGCCCAATAAAGTCCATAGGTGCAAAATAAAGCAACAGCGAACTGTCCCCTTAATAATTCAGTAGTTTCTAACTCTGTATTTGTTACTTTACCATTTTCTAGGTAGAGTGGGCCATTATTTGTTGATAACTTTTTCATTACATAGGTAGTGTAAAATTCTTTGGGATTGGTTTTAGTTTTATATATTAGCAATATATTTTGAGATCTTTCTTACTTCGTCTAATTATATTTTATTTCGCGTCTTAGTCTTTCATATTATATCTTATCGTTTTCGCTTTGTGATAAAAAATCATTGTGTGCGTGATTTTTATGTAATGCTATTGCTTCAATTTGGCAATTCTACGACTTGGGTTTGTTATTTGTACGTGAAAGTCTTTTAAAAACTGGAATGCATAATTTAACAGCCCCATTTAAGATGTTATAGAATTTCGCTCATGATTGATTTATATTGGTTTCGTTCTTTAATAGGCTCCACATCAGTATCTGCCAAAATTTACCTTAATTTTTCAAAGTTACCTTTGCGATATATGAAGAAAAGTTCTTCGCTTAAGTTTATATTAAAAGAGATAAATTTATGATCTCTGGTAGCCTACTAAATTCAGGGCTCGTATTATTACTTACTCGACCGTAGTTTGTTGAAAATATAAGGTCTGGTATATTGTCACCTCGCGTGGGTTTATTAACGTGTTGACTTAAAATACTCTCTAACAAATTATCGTATAAGTTTTTACCCACATGTGAAGTAACAAAGATTAAAGTCTCCAAAATTGACACATGCGAATGAATTAATATGGCTACTCTAATTATCTGATCGTATAATTTGTTATCGTTAGTAATATTGTGTAGGCCTATGGTGGCCTATAGAATAAACCAATAAGAATTTTCTTTATAAGCCCTATTCCATCCACCACCGGCATTAACTAAAGAAGGAAGGCGATACCAAACGATTGAGATGCATGACCAAAGCTAGGGACAGTGGTCTCGAGTTGATAATGTTAGAATGGGTTGTACTAGGCGGCCATAGCCTTGTTACAGTTGTAGCAAGATGCGTCACCTGCTTGCTGGCACTCACTCACAGCGTGAGGTGATGCCTTGCCGATCATATCGAGTTAGTGCATACCACGTTCGCATCCTAACTCAACACGTCCTCAGGCTTCCACTCCCTCCGGGAACTAGTGATGGGCGCTTTGTGAACGAGTCGGTTCATAGAGCCGGCTCTTCCAGATGAACGAGAAGAGCCGGATCTTTCTCGAGAGCCGTTTGAGATTTTTTTGAGAGCCGTTAATTTTTTTTTTCTAGTTTTTCCATATTTTTGCAATTTTCTAACAAAATGCAAAAGTTACCGATTGTTAATAATTATAGTAATGATAATAATAATAATACTTACGAGAATGAAGCCTATTCATAGAAATTATATAGTAAAATAGTTAAGTTACCCATTCAAGTTAACAAAGAAAACTGTATTTCAAAGTGCTTTGGCCACTAGCAAAGAGGGGTAACTCAACACATAAAACACATATATATGAATAATTCAGAAAATATATGGTGTATATGGCAGGCCAATGATGTGGAATGTACACTATAATATTCCCTACAACATATCGGTAAATGAAGACAATCTGATAATATTAAGAGGTCATATTAAATTATAGAACTCGTCTTAAAATAGTGTACCTATTGTACAAATCAAGTATATTTTTTTCTATAGTTAATTTTTTTAACACAAAACTCATTTTCTCATTATAGCTCGAGAACCATAAGGTATATGTACAATGACTACGAATAGACAAAGAGTGAATAGGAATCCAACTTTCTGTTGCAACATTTAAAAATGAAATTACTCTATGTAATGAAGGAAATTTTTTTTTTCATAACCTGTGAGTAAAATAAAAAAAATAACTACACTAGTTGATACGCCTTTTAAAATTATTTAAATGATTATAGGTGCATTTTTTCTGTCAAACTAATCGTTAAGGTTTTTTCCTTATAACTCGAAAACTATGAAATTGACGTAAAATTATTCGGAGTAATTAGGGAAGTTAAATGAAACAAGCTTTCTTTTCATTCTATTGAAAATGAAACTCAATGATAAATGACCATCGAAAATTTTTTTTTCTTAAGTATTAGCGTTATTCAAAATCAGACTACACCAGCTGAAAGGCCTTTTGAAGGTAAGAAAATAACTATTTAACATAATTTTTGTCAAACTAGTATTTAACATTTCGTTTTGTAAAAACAAAAACTATGGAGTTTAAGTCAAAAAATCTGCGAATAATTAAAATAAGAAAATAAATATATATATTTTTTGGACCATCAGAACATGTAAACAGTTTATAAATAATGAAAACATTAAAAAAAAAAAGTTTTTGGCGTAAATTTAAATAAAATTACATGATTTGATAGAACTTTTAAAATTACATCAATTAGCATAAGTGCATATTTTCTGTACGACTAATATTAACGCGATAAAAGACAAGTTAACTACGTTGATAATTTGAGGGGTGGTAGGATACCCCACCAACCCTCAAACTCACATTACGTAACAGTCAACCGCCAATTGTTCGCGCTCTCTCTC
>JAXIVD010006554.1:2500-15000 GCA_036785275.1 Cancer borealis | reverse complement strand
TTATCTCTTTATAGCTATTAGGTATTACTTACTATACGTGATCGCTTTAGTAGTAAAACTAGAAGCAGCAGTACTAGTGCTGGTGTTACTAGTCATATTCGCTTAATAATGAAGTTAATTACGGTAAACTAATCCAACAAAAATACTACATCAAGTAGTGCCCAATGAGACCGTATCCAAATGTAGCAGAAATTAGCGGGAACTGTTTTCACAAAACATCAAAATTACATTGAGGATTCCACTTGCGAAAGAAAATTAATAGATAATAAAGATTTATATATGATAACATCGAAACACATAATAATGCGCTTACTTAAATCATTTCACAGTATACTATCATAAAACATACAATTGTACCGAGCCTCCGACGTTGGTATATGAACAGAAAACGAATATAAAAATAATGGACAACTTTAATGATGAATAAAATAAATAAAGTACTCGCTATATCCGTGGTGGTGCTCTTACAATTGCTTATCCACCCTTAGCGACACAAACATAAACATATACCTTAACACAAATATTCCTATTCTATCCTACCTAACTATACGTGAGGGAACTGATGGAAAAACGACCAAAATACACTCACGCCACAAATATTGTTTGAGAGTCACTGGGTCCTTCTGGCCGTCGTCCTTGTTTGAGAGGCAACTCCACATGCAGCCTTCGTCAAACACCAACCGAAAGACAGTCTTTTGCTGGTCCTCTCGGCAGCTGTATCCGGGAGGACAATTTACTGTTAGATATTAATAACAATGTTTTTTCAAGTGTGGCAAGGCTTTTAGGAACACTGAAGGCTTACCTGTCTGGAGCGGGGTCACGGAACACTAGTGACTGACCTCCCGCCCAGACCGGTATATATATCCTCAGTTCCAGTGACGTCACGCGTTTTTCCCATCATCCTCTTTCGCTAGTAGTACCTACTCTAACCATAACAAGGTATCTTAACGAGCGTCGAGAATACGAGGATTTACCGGTGATTCCGCAAAGGAATCACCGTAATGATAGTTGGCCCGTTGTACTCGGTACACAATTTTGAAACTTAGGGCCGTATCTCCAGTCACTTCGGGTCCCGCAGATATTCAAATCTTCCCGACCTTCGTGTCGATGGCCGGGTTTACGCATGTTGATATCTGTAGTCCTTCTAAACCGAAGCTCAGCTCCGCCCCCTTACAAGTCAAGTCATCGGTACCAACTTATGCAACATTTATCATATTCCTTGGTACATATGCCTCTTTGACTAATGTGTTCTTGATTTTACGTCTATAATTAATAAATTATTCACAATAAAGCACATTTTGTTATGCATGGGACTGTTTTACACTGTAAAGTACGTGTTTTTACGGAGTTCCTGTTCCGTAAGGGTTGGTAATTCACTGTGCAGCCTGCTGCTGATTTATCTGAATTATAATGACATTTTTCTGGTAATTAAAGAATGTATTCTCTCTGCTATACATCAAGATAACTTAAATTTATTATAATCTATCATTCAATCTTACTTCTCTTTAAAAAAAAACATTTCATATTGAGAAATATATGTTTTATGAAATGCGTATTTTTGCTGTCAAGAATCTGAAGGATAAAGATGCCATCAAACGCTATACTTCCGTTTTATAATCATTCATTTGTATATTATGACGTATTTTGTGGCATATCAATAATTTTACACAGCTAAATATATGATAAGACTTATTTTAATCAATAATGCAGAGCTGCACAATGTCCTTTTAAACTTCGCGATGAGAATACATGTTTTAAGACGTGCGTAAACATTCCTCTTGTCCAGAGGATACGCCACCAAGCGCTGTTTCATTAGGAGATAAGAACATAGGAATATGAGGAAGCTACAAAAGGCCCCGAGGCCTGCAATAGGTAGTCCCTGTTAATCCTATACTCCTTATTAGCTACCTACACCATTCTCCATCCATGAAGTCGTCGTCTTCTCTTGTAACTCCCTATTGTCTATGCACTAACTACCTGCTGACTGAGTCTGTTCCAATCATCATTTATATATCAGCTATTTTGTATGTCATGAAGTATTTCTCGAAATATTAATAACTTTACACGGCAAACAAAGGAACACATAGTAAAACTAAACTATTGGAAGAAAAAAAATTCAAAGTAAAATCTGGAGTTACAGCGCAAAGAAGCAGAAGTAAGCTTACAGTTTATACAAAATACTCTGCAAAATATAGAGGAGTCTTTCCATTATCGTAATAGATTTTTAGATTTTGTTAGATCATTTTATGAAGCTACTGAATAGGTTATTGTAGCAATGTATATTGTATATGTTAAGGAAATGTATGTATGCTATATGTTAAGGGTTATGCGTTTTGTTTTTTCTTTTTCCTTTTTTTCTTTAGTGTATATATTTTCTATATGTTAAGGGCTTACATGAGAATCTCAGGTAATTTTTTTTGCAGTGTTTTCATTTTCTATGTTAAGTTTTTCTTCATATTTGTGTTATCTATATCTACCTGTCAACTGCTTTACTTACAAAGCAGCTGTCTGGAGGAACAATATCTCTAGTGACACCAAATATGACATGGGATTAAGATAGGTTTTCTTTAACCGTTTCACATATTGGCTCTAAAAATTAAACTGGTTCTCATCAACTACATTTATTTAACAATCTTAATCACAAATTTTTTTTTAACATGATCGAGATCATGTTGTTCTGATAACAAGGAAAATGCTTGGATAAAAAGTTTTTGTTCACTGGGTGAAATATCACAATGTAGATTGTCTCTATAAGAGCCTGTATATGGGGCACAAGTTCTATGGCATCTGGCAATACATTTTCAGGTTCTTCAATAAGGTTAAGCCTACTTTCAATTGCCATGTTATGAAATACAGCCCATACAGTTATAATATTATTTTCAGTTCTCAAATTTGTTCTCATTTTACAATCTAATATTGCAAATATCCTTTTCCATATTCCAAACACTCACTATAGCATTTCTTGTTCTAACATGTGCCAGATTGTAACGCCTCTTTCTCTGTGGTTGCATTTAAGATTGGAGTCATTAGATATGGGTGGCAGGCATAGCCACTGTCACTTAACAAATAACCTCTGTAACCACCTGATTCTAGCAGTTCATGCAAGTTTGAGGAGGAAAAATGCGTGAATCATGTACACTTCCAGCCCAACCAGTGATTAGTGAAGTGAATAAAAAATCTGCATCACACACACCCATTACATTAACGAAAAAAAAAAACTTTCCTATATCTATATATAGTTCAGCGTTATCACCACCTATACTAACTATAGGAATGTGGAATCCATCAACACAGCCAATTACACCAAGCACAACACCCATAAAAACAACATTTTCCATAAGTTGTCCCTCTTCTGGAGGCTGTGGAAATTTTATAATTCTGATCCCAGGGAAGCAATAATTCTTGAGACATTTGCTTACACTTGCTTGTAACATATCTGAACAGTCAGCAATGGAAAGTTGAACATTCCCTGTTGCCTGTATCTGAGAGCCACAAGTAGCTTAAGATAGGTTGGACTGGGAGACCTGAGGAAGAAAAATGTATGTGTTTTACCATCAAATACACATACTTCATCCTACAATGAATTTTCTGAATTTGGGGTGGAAATGAATACATGTTAAGGGTCTCAGGCATGTCAAATATAATATATTAGGGTTGTTTGGCTGCATATTGGGAAAAAAATATGAGAACATAAGAATAAGAATATAAGGAAGCTACAAAAGGCCCAGAGGCCTACATTAGGTAGTTCCTGTTAATTATATACCCTCTTTTTAACTACATATGTATATATAGCCTTGAAGCAAATATATTCTTAGTTTGTTCGGGTCCCGAAGTTATTCAAATGTTCCTGCCTCCCGGCCGTATATTCACCAGTTGGCAAGTGAGTACCGTACGGTACTCACTTGCATAGTCACTAATTGGCAAGTGAGTACCATACGGTACTCACTTGCATAATCACCAATTGGCAAGTGAGTACCATACGGTACTCTTTTGCATATTCACCAATTGGCAAGTGAGTACCATACGGTACTCTTTTGCATATTCACCAATTGGCAAGTGAGTACCGTACGGTACTCTTTTGCATATTTACCAATTGGCAAGTGAGTACTGTACGGTACTCTTTTGCATATTCACCAATTGGCAAGTGAGTACCGTACAATACTCTTTTGCATATTTACCAATTGGCAAGTGAATACCGTACAGTATTCTTTTGCATATTTACCATTTGGCAAGTGAGTACCGTACAGTATTCTTTTGCATATTTACCAATTGGCAAGTGAGTACCGTACGCTATGAGCTTTATATGTAGATAGTTGTATTAAATTAACCTTGCTGTCTTACAGATGAGAAGTCTAGTGACAATACATTGTTACTGTTAATCAAGCTATTCCCATCCTAGGATGTACCAACATTAGTAATAGTCTATCATATATCCTCATAACCATAGATGGAAACCTCTTTCACCTTGTGTACATTCTTTAGAGAGTCAAAATCGTTGTCTAAATTCCTCTTCTTAGTACACTTGGAAGGGATCCTGTCTGTGATGTAAATGTTATAATGGTCTGGCAGCCAATTGCTCCCACTACCAGGTCTTCACCGTCACGAAATTCATCATAATTAGCCATTCTGATAAGAGAAAATATATATAATTATATCCTGATAAAGTAAACCAACGATAATTAACATATATATGCAATTGATAGAACCAATATATATATATATATATATATATATATATATATATATATATATATATATATATATATATATATATATATATATATATATATATAAGCACTTGTATTATTTTTACAACCAGACTGACATTTTACATGTTAAAATGATGACAAAATATCAGCACTCACAGCATTCCAATAATTCTTAAATAAATTATGTTTATAACTAACTTACTGTAAACAGTACATAAATTGTGAAAATGATAGTATAAGCAGGTGTAACCTTGCATTTATACATCTCAGCATAACACTAGTCAACTTGCTTGGCTTGAATCATGAAAGACTCAAAATTATCAAGTTTAGTTCACATAAGCTTTACTTCATATAAGTTTTTTTTATGCTATGATAAAAAAAAGAGGACAGACTCTACAAATAGGGAGGGTTGAGGGGGCTATTTCTTAACCATTCTCGAAATTATTTAGTTTACGTAGTAATTTAGGGGTCACAATATCTAAACACTCAGCTAGGTAGCCTAGAAAGGATATGTATGTATGCCTAACTACCTAGCTGCCTTCCCCCTATTACGTATACTATACTATTCTAGGATTAATATGCTATGGAAGGGTGCTTCTGTTCATAGTTCCTTCATAAATATACTACCAAGAATGAAGAAATATGTGCAACTTGCCCCAGTGATGTTCTTGGGTTATGTAAATTATATGGCAGAGAGAGTGAATAGTTATATGAGTCTATTTGCAAATGATACCAAATTACTAAGAAAAATAGAAAGTAAATAGGACTGTGAGCAATTACAAAAGGATCTAGACAAGATTCACAGATGGAGTAAACTATGGGAGTTTAACGCCAATAAATGTAAAGTGCTGGAAATAGGATGTGGTAGAATGATACAGAGGAAAGTATTCGATGAGAAATGAATGGATATACTATTCAAATGTTGAAAAAGATTTACGAGTATGGATTACAAATGATATGCCACCAGAGAAACATTTTAATAGAATCACAGGAGATACATATGCTGAGAAATATAAGAATGGCTTTCAAATATCTGAATGAAGAGATCAATAACAAATGTATAACATTATCGATTTGACCAAAGTTTGAATATGCGGCAGTGATTTGGTCACCACATAAAAAGAAGGATGTAAAGAAGCTTGAGAGAATACAAAGAGCAGCTACAAAAATGGCTCCAAGCCTGAGAAATTTACTACCAACTCTTGAGAAAAGATAATAAAGGGAAGATTTTATAGCAGTGTATAGAGCCTCAAAAGGACTGGAAAAATTTGATAGAAATGATCTGTTGGTGTAGATCGACGTAACTACAAGAGGACACGAGAAGAAACTGAAAAGGACTACATACAAAAGAGACATTAAATAATACAGCTTCCCATATAGAAGCATAGAAGCCTGGAACAAACTTGATGCAGAACTAAACTTAACAAGACTATCGAGTGACTAGAGACATAGTTAGACTGCTTTGGAGTACAAACTATAAATATGTGTGTACAATTAGAAAAGTGCATATATTGGCTCTTTCATTATATTCCTGACAATGATTGATAAACTATATAATTGAAACATCATGTTTTTATTCTTGCCTTTAACAAGTACCTTTTTACAAAACAAAAGGATATTCTTCACACCTGTATGATTATCTACACATAAAATAATTATATTCCGAAAGATTGAATAATGAAAATAATATTCACAACATGAATATGAAAAATATTGATAAAGATGTTAAACATTATCCGTTATACATGAAAATATTTTAAAAATTGGAGGTAAACAGACGATTAACGAATAGTATTCTCCTGTCAACATTGACGTACGGAGCAAAGACTTAAACATGGAATAGGGCGCAACAATCAAGAATGTATGCACTGGAAGTTAATTAATTGTGAGGGATATGTAGAGTGATAAGATGGGAAGAGGAGCGTAATGAAAATGTGTATGAGAGGCGCGGTATGAACACTTGTACAAATGGAAAGAAGTATAGAGTCAAGGCTTCATTCACTGCTGCTGCTTTCCCTCCACCTCTTGAAAACCTTTTCCTCTCATATGTATCATTGATTCTTTTTATTTCTTCCACCAGCTGTTCCTGAGCTTGTAAGCTTTTTTTTCTCTGGATGCATCCATTTTTTCTCCTTTTCTCGCACAAACTTTTTGTGTTCTATGAAAGTCACAACATTGCATTGTGATGCCTCCAAGTTAATCTCAAATAGGCCTACTGAATGTATCTTTTTTGTTTTGTTTAGTCTGCCCTTAGATCCTGTATTCCCAAGGGGATACTGCATTATATAAATGTTTTTACTCACACATCATTCATACCTTTATACTATATGTTTATATTAATGTTTATATTAGAATTGTTTCTCCAAACTTTCAAATCCTATGCAGTCAACCCCTCCCACCAGACAGTTTTCTATGGAAAGAAATTAATATCATAATCTAATCACTATTAATAGTTATTAACTTGTCAAAATGCTCTCCATAGTCTAATATAATTAACCTACTTAGTTATCTTCCCACAAAACTTTGTTAAGAATGACGTAATATTGCATCATGTGAGGCGATCATGCCCCGGGGCCCGGGACGGGCAAAAAGTCACGTAGACAAAAATGTTCCCCTATATAGTAATCCAGAGATCAGGTTCAATAGATACCCAAATGTCACTTATTTAGCGTCAAAATTAATTTCCTATCAACTGATAACTATTTCACTTCTCAATAATCAATTAATAATAAGATCAAAGGAGGAATATCCTCGAAACCCCCCCTTCCCTCTTCTCATCTCCCGCCTTTTTCCCAGACAGCGTCACTCGTGGTTCACCATTGATTGTGTTCACAGGTGAGTGACATCGCTCTCGAAATCCCTCAATATTTGTGAAATTCAATGCCTCTCGCCATTATTATATAGTCCATAATCTTCCCCAATAGTCTGACAATACATGTAAACCCCTATTGAGATCTATTATAAGTGGATAATACCAATTTTCTTCTGTTAAAGAAGGACAACGTGGTTTCAAAACCGCATGGTCCCCTATTCCCTACAAAATATTTCATGGTGTACAATATATATTTTTCACGGTAATTTCTATGTTATTGTGACTGTGTATTAACTTCTGAGTAAGGAAGTGAATTATACTGACTCGTGGTTCACCGTTGATTGTGTTCACAGGGAAAGAATGCCTCCACGACAGTTACACCAATTTCTCATTTACTTTCTTTTGTTTTTGTAGTTAAATGAACGGCTAGAAAGCCACTGCCAAATTTCCAAGTTAAGCTTTAGGAAACTATGTGTCACGTAAGACGGTCTGATAGACCCAGCCCATGTATTCAGGAATAGGAATCGCGTATTCCTACTTAGTGAGGAAGAGTTATACTATGTATGCATGAACAGAAACATTGAGATCACCTTACTTTCGGAAATCCCCTGAGAAAAGGTTCTTTAACTGTTCTCAGGCCCAGTTACAAAATTATAACATTTTTAAGGTGATATTTTTCAGGGAAGGGAGTCAAGGGTATAATGTGTAATGTGTGAAGAGTTTGGTATCTCGAGGTGAGATAAGTATTGCCAACTCTGTATTTATTTTCTTTTTGAGGAAGATAAGGTTATTTCTGCCATGAACCATTAAGTTATCTGATACTATAACTAAGCCGTGTTTCTAAGACTCAATGATCAGCCTGTGATATTCAAAGTATACATTAAATAAATAACTCAAGTAAAATCTGAGAAAGTGATTCTGTGTTAATACTAACCTTCCGTTGGTGTGGTAAGGTTAATGTGGGAGGTGCTCAACACTCTTGAAAAAGGATATGAAACAAATCCACGAATCCATGTGCCTTATTGAAACTCAGTCCACTCTACCAAATAACTAAATTGTAAAATTAGTTCCCTTTTCTTTTCATTGGTCGCCTATATTTCCCTGGTAGTAATTATTTTCTCTTTCGAATATTTTAACTTCCCTTTAGGAAGAAACTAAATTCCCTGAGAATCCCCTAATTCTCATTAAACCTTTGGGGGTGGTGGCAGCTTTCTTTTCTTAATATTCAGGGAAATATCCAACATCAGGGACCATTAATTAATATAATTAATCAAAGTAAATATCTTTTTAATTGCCATGAGAATTCCCCATTCGAAGTTAATTTAATGACAAGGCACCACACTGGTGGTCCTTCAGCAGTGAAGAAGTCGCCAAAAGCAAATTAATTAGGTAAAGAAATTAATCAACCAATAACATCATTTAAATAAATAACATACCTCTGAACCAAACCAGCCCCTCCCCCGGGCACCACAGCATGCCATCAAAGCCCTCATTTGCGTGTTGTGGGAGAGAGTTGTAAGCCGGATTGAACCATCTGATACTGCCTTCTGACACCGGGTGGTCCCTCATTGCCATCTTCAGTTGTGGTATCGAACAAGGGTAAGGTTGAAACTCTTTCTGTTTGGGAACCTTGCTTTAGAGCCCAGAGGTCTTAGCAGGTCTAGGCACTAAAAGGAAACCTCACTGAGGATGCGGTCAGAATCTCTGTGGGAATGGGGATGAAATTGAGCATAATGAAGTAGAAAGGTGGTGCTACATTGGCCTAGCGCTCGGATATCCGAGCCTAGGATCTTGGGTTCGAATCCTCGTTATTCGCTGACCACTTTTCATTCGTTGATATCACCACCGAGTGGCCAAAGACTATCCATATTGCTGCCATACTGTCCTCAGACGGGACTTACAATGTTATATGCATCCGAGGTTATAGTAGCAGTTAACCTCGCACGTTCTCTACATATTCAAGAGAGAATGTAAACATTTGAGGCGTCAATATATAAAACAATTAAAACCTACGACAAATAACAGGCGAGGCAAGTCCCTTTGTGCCTCCATAAACCTACTACTGCCAACGGTTAATGATATAGAAAACAATAAAAAGCAAGACAGATAGGGGAGTATTGTAGGTAATCAAAAAGTAAGAGGAAATACGGTAATCGACATGTTTGCTGCAAGATTTTGTTGTGTAGGAGTTTTACACAAAAAAATGAGCGAAAATCTGTAGTAGAGAAAGTATCTTAAGTACCTCACGTGGTCCGCTATCATATATGGTGGCTGGATTAACAGCATGGCTGTCATGGATCAATACATGAATTTCATCAAAGTAAGCAGGCTTTAACAATGTTGTAGCGCTCGTAATGTTTTGTTATTCGCATAATTTTTTTTTAAAGTGCGCAGCATATTCTACCATTTGGAATTACATTGCACGAGAGTGAAGATCATCTGAAACTGTAGCTCAAAGTCACAAATAGAAAATGTACTAGTCTCTTGCTGGCTAGTACTTTGGTAGCGCGCTGGTCTTGCATTCGCTTGGTCGGCAGATCGAGTCCCCGCCCGGATTTGTGATGCTTAAGCTGTTTACTGGGGAGGAACTGCTGTAGTCGGCCTGGCTGACGTTCTGGAGAACATTTTCATTGATGGATACCGGAACTGAAACTCATGCAACCTTACATTAGTTGTGTTTTATTTTCATGGCAAATATTAATTGATGAACATTACAAAGCAAAGGGGTCCAAAATTTATTCATCAATTATGGAAGACAATGCATGTACAATTATGGATTAGGCTATCTATAGCTTTTAACACCTAGCTCCATTCCGGAACAATGATGATAAAAGAGCTTATACTTCTGTCTTCCAACAAACTATCTTTGTTTGTACAAGATATTCTTTTACCTTATCATTCAATCTTCGAAGTGACATGCCTCTCTTAAGCCGGGACCCTCTCTTTTCTATAACTTAAAGAAATATAATGGTTTAATACTGTTCCTTATTATTTGATCTAATGCATTATCTTTCCACATGGCTTTTTTTGGTTAATCTATCTTGAATTAGAATATAGTCATGATTCACTACTTTTAAGAATGTGTCAGTTACAGCAGGCAGCTAGATTCCTTCTTTCCTAAGACTGGAACTTGCATGGTGGGTTTCCTTTGGTGCATTTTATACTGTGTACAAAAAGAAAGCTATAGTCATGATTCACTACTTTTAAGAATGTGTCAGTTACAGCAGGCAGCTAGATTCCTTCTTTCCTAAGACTGGAACTTGCATGGTGGGTTTCCTTTGGTGCATTTTATACTGTGTACACAAAGAAAGCTATCAAATAATATATATGGAAAAAACAAACACATTCCAATTAATACTTTATATTAAGGTTCTGTACCCAAAAATAAATTTATCAGGGAGAATTTAAAAATTCAACAATAAAAAACACAGGAAAAATGAGCACAAAAATATTTCATTAATGTATTCATAAATTTGCATGAGCCAATAGCATTAAGATACCTTTACCTTGAGCTGGTTTATGGTGGTTTGAAGGTCTTTATTGCGCTCTATTTTCCTGGTTCCAAATTCTTCATAGGTGGTAGACATTATGTTGCAAGGTTCACATAGAAACCTAAGTTTACTGTGCAGACAAATAGAATCATTGGTTACCGACGTACACCACATGCATGAGGTAGTACATACCCTATTTCCTCCTCCTGGCTAGTACAGTGGTAGCGCGCTGGCCTTGCATTCGCTTGGTCGGCAGTTTGAGTCCCCGCCCGGGCTTGTGATGCTTAAGCTGTTTTTACTGGGGAGAAACTGCTGTGGTCGGGCACCACAGTTGGGGGTTTGGCTTGCCCGGCTGACATTCTGGAGAGCATCTTCATTAATGGATACCGGAACTGAAACCCTTAACCAATCAACATCGTGTATATTTGCATGTACTGAAGACATCTTGGTATTATTTCACTTCTGGACAAACACACTCAGGAATATTAACAATGTTATTTTTCCAATAGGTGGTAAATTCTGATTTTTTTAAAACTAAATACACATTAGCTCGAGGATTTCGGTAGGCGCAGCCTCTGATTAGATTAGATTAAGGTGAAACGTTTGGTTACATTTAGTTTAGTAAAATCCTTCACTTCGTCCTTTCCACCTTGAAAACCCTACATTCTCAATGGAGATAAGAAAAAGCATGTCTCATTAGCTATTTATTTGTGACGGTGATTAGTGTTAGAATCTTATTAAAAACATCAAAATCTATAGGAACTCTTCTGTTGTAAATATTTGGTAACATTTTTTAGACATTGTTTTAGAATACGATTATTTCAGTTTAAATTGGAGAGTAATGATATTGCAGGGAACAAATATACCAATTAACGAGTAAAACATTACACAAAACAACAAAGATTTTACCTGCTGTCTGGACATGCGAGCCCCACTAGATCCTCCCGACAGGATTGTCTAGGTAATCCTCTCGGATTACCGACAAAAATTTGCCGACCATACGGATCGTTATCTATACTCACTATGATTTAAAAAAAAAAAGTTAATTCATCCAAAAATACTAGCAACAGTTACATGCCATCTTAAGCTTTGTGAGTTGTAATCTAATTATCAGTAGAAGATATTAATCATGAACGTTGCATACTGTAAATTTCATACAAGGCTTTCTTCACATATAACATGCACATAATATTAAAGTACAAACTGGCAAAACGATAAAATATTGGGAAGTAAGAAGAGGTTAATTTAGACTGTGTCCTAACACTATTACTGTGGCACTTTAAAATGTATAAATATACAATTATGCCTGTAAAACTGTTAGCTTCCTTTGCCTCATCATCTAGTGATTGGTAGAGATGATAATTGCCACATAATTATACATCAGAAGCCATAAAAATGCTTGATATTGCTCGTTATATTTCCCTTGTCTCTGGTATCAATTACCACTATTATACTTCCTTTGTGCCTATAGTAGCATTTTTGCAATTT
>JAXIVD010006553.1:20000-23527 GCA_036785275.1 Cancer borealis | reverse complement strand
GAGAGAGAGAGAGAGAGAGAGAGAGAGAGAGAGAGAGAGAGAGAGAGAGAGAGACGCATTTTAGTCTGTCACAGGATGTTTCTGAACCACAGTCAAGACTCACCACAGTTCTACTCTAGTGAGTCTTGACTGTGTGGTTCATAAACATCCTGTGAATCACATTATCTCGTAGTCGTGTCTTGGGAGTTCTTGGAAAGAGGCGTTATTCTTTTGAAGACGATGTGTTTCGTCTTCTCCATAGTGCAGTACAGAACAAATGACAGGAATAGTTTCTGCATGACTAATCAGAACATTTTTATGGGTTGTGTTTCTAAATTGGCAAGTTCCATGGTAGGAGGAACAATAATTACACTAGCATTGATTTACCCTTCACCGTGCCCTGACTAGCTGTGCCCAGGAGTAAACACCCAACTACTCCGTGCATTGCCTCCCCAAGGAAAACACACATCTGCAAGGATCACACAAACACCATGCTAGCAGGAAAGGAAGCTGCTTACTCCAGCAGAACATTCTTTGGACCTATCAGGCAACATGTTAACACTACCTTACCATCCAAACGGATGATCATCAGATGTGTGAACATGTTCCCTAATAGGCCCAAAGATTGTTCTGCTGGAGTAAGCATCTTCCTTTCCTGCTATTTCTTTTACAGGAGTTTGTCATTCTCTGGAGGAAGTGGCAGCAGCATGCACAGTGGCGTATTGGCAAGGCGAAGTGACCTTGGTTGTATAGAAACAAAACACCAAGGAGCAGCAGCATGGTATGTGTGTGTGATTCTTGAAGATGTGTTTCTTCCTGGAGAGGCACTGCACAGAGCAGTTAGTTATGATTGGTTGAGTTTTTACTCCTGGACACAGCCAGTCTAAGTATTCACTGTGATGGACAAAGCAATGTTGTACTAAACAAGTCCAACATTGCTGTATGTTATCTTGGCACCACATGACACATTACTAATGATATTCACTTGTGAGAAATAAACATAATGCTTACAGTGCGTTAACTTAACTTGTGCAAAGTGATCTGCTAATCGTGAAATTATGTACTGTACACATCCTTCACTGTGGATCTGGTTGGGCGTGCAGCGTATTTCTCGTTTAGTGCAGGGATTGTATGGAGGCCAACCATGCAGTGCTGTTAGGTGGACACGAGAAGAAAGATTAGTGACTAACTCTTGCCCCTTAAACTTTAACTATTTTGCAGTGTATGCAACTGAAAGTGACACTGCACTCACTCCACTAACTTGTGAAAAAAAATAATTGAAAGCAAATCAAGTTGGATCGACTTTAATAATGTAGTAGTATGTAAGATGACATTAAGTGTGGTAATGAATTGATAAAATGTTGCTTTCTTTTTTCCAAAACAAACTTGTAGTTATACTTTAAATCCAGTTATAAAGCAGCTTCCATAATGATGACATACACCCCCCCCATCCCATGACCACTACTGAGTACTGTTATTCCTAGAACCACCGATGCACCTCATGTGTCACGACTCATTAACACCTATAGCTAACCATCTCTGGATATACAACTCAAATAAAATAATAAAGTCAACTCACTTAATCATTAATGTATAATACAAGCATTATAATACACGAAGTTCTATACTTCAATGGTTTTAAAATGTGCAGCGACGTACTCTGCCAAATAGCTTCACCTGACTGTCCTACCTTCATTGAAAATAAAATTTTAATAGTTACTGCAAGATATAGTTTTCTGTGTATCATTGCGAGGACGTGAGAGGATATACTATAGAATTTCTGTCTGTCTAATTTTACTTTGCTCGTTCTTAGGCGAGGGAATTAAATTCTGGTCATAGTGAAACTGTAGGCCAGTGTTCTTCAAAGTAAAGAGTCGTGATCCTTATTGGATCGTACGTAAGCATTTCATTACTTGATCGCCAGACTGTCTGTTGATCCAATATCAATAAGCGTAATGCATTATTACTACAATTACTACTAATAATAATGTGTGTTGAGGCTGGGGAGAAAAGGAGACAGACACAACAGATATGCAATAGTCGTGAAGATTACAATAAATTAAAATGCCTCGACAAAAAAAGTGAAGTGTTGGTACCCGTCCAAGGGCAGTAGATATTCGAAATATTCAATATTATCACATTTTTTTTTTTTTTACAAATTAGAATCACCAAACATTTTACGGAAGGCTAAAAGCCATTTTCAATCGTGGGTAAAAAGAAAAATGGTCAACCAAGTGAACTCTTGTGTTATCTATTAAATAGATATTTATACGAAAATTTTGTGGCTAGTTTCACTTATTTGAATTCATAGTTCTGAAATTATGCCTAACACGTGTAACAAAAGTTAATGTAGAGAGATTTAGGTCCGCTATTAGTGGTAGCTGTAACAGTTTTTCTCTCTCTGAAGTCTCTCATAGCTTCGTTCACACTCACGCTTCTGAGATGCTCACAGCGTATTTGTAAATATTTCCTAACGAATCCTCGCAGCTGTAAGTGACGTAGGTAGACCTTTGAAAGGTATTTGTAGGATTTCAGGGATGTTGTGGTAAATACCACCTCAGGCATCTACACTAAGCTCTATATAACAACTAAGCTACACACACCTGTGCAAGCCAAACACCTGAACCCTGAGGTGATGGATCAAGAAAAAAGGATCAAACATACTGTGCACCAGACAAGGTGAGGTGGTGAGCACCGTCTACAGGAGACACTGGTATCGCAGAGAAACCGTCCACCTCCCAGCCCAGCCACCGCCAGCCATCGCCGCAGGGTAAGGTTAATGGATCTTCCTCAGTGAGAATCCTTGGTTCGACCGTTGGGTAGCAGTTCCCGAGGCACGAGGCGCACCCCTGCAGGAACGCAACACACATTAATGAAACACACACAACAGTTCAAATATATAAGCTATGAAAAGCGATTAAATAAAACACGCAAACATAAGAGTATATTTCGTCCCCAACACACACACACATCACAACCTACAACACCATGCCATTTAGCTAAGGGGCACCGCTTAGCCCAGTCCACCGACGCATAACTCACATCGGAGGGCGCGAGTTTTTGTGTCGTAAGGGAGACAAGGAACGGGTTGGAGGAAGGAGGTGCGGGAGGGAGGACCGCGACACCCTGTACCCTGCACCCTGCCACTCACCCCACGGGGACGTGATAAGAGAGGAGGAGAGGACGAGGGGAAGAGGCTCATGTGCAGATAGAAGACCCAGCAGTAGCAGAAGTAGAAGTGGAAAAGGAGAAAAAAATGGAAAATTAATGAAAATTCGTGATAGCAATCTATGCAAGTAAAGAATGGCTGTTTTGATCGTTCATTTCCTTATATATTTCATCTTTCTCAGTTGAAAAATCTACTAAAACATCCGTTGCATCCCAGTTCATCCCTAACATTAAACAGCTGCCACTGACTTACATTAATTAACATTTTACACTTAGCCGCCAAAAAGACCTGCTTCACATAGTACTGTGAAAGAGACAAGTTTCTGAAGCAAACCATTATCATATTTAATCTCATGTATTTCTCTTCCAGAAATATTACT
>JAXIVD010006553.1:10000-15000 GCA_036785275.1 Cancer borealis | reverse complement strand
ATTAGTTTGGGGACTCGGGGAGCGGCAGGTAAAAGAACAATTACGGCCCGTAATTAGATAATGTGCCTTGTTATGTACACTATACTAATTTGGACGTAGTAGTAAATGATACGTATTCCTCCCTACTCCTCCCCTCTATGACCACGGCACAATATTTCCACATTACATCTATTTTCGTGTTAATATATTCCAAAACGAAAATTAGCTTTTACAACAAAATAAAAGTATGAAATTTTCAAAATGGAGTCTGCTGAATCAACGTGAGAGAGAGAGAGAGAGAGAGAGAGAGAGAGAGAGAGAGAGAGAGAGAAGAGAGAGAGAGAGAGAGAGAGAGAGAGAGAGAGAGAGAGAGAGGAGAGAGAATAGGGCATTTCGAAGCAGTCATTTCAAACGAAGCCTCATTTTCAGGTTCGAACGCTCACGCTCCACCCGTTCGTCTGCTGGTCTCATTTTTATCATTATTCATGTAGAGCTTCGCGTCCCCTCGTCCGGCAGATTACATTTCCTTGTTCATGGACGAAAAAGAAAAATGAGTGACTTTATTTTTGCCATCCTACATATTGGACCGAGCAGTTCGCGAGGTATTATTATACGAATATATGTATTGTTGCGTTCATTTCACATTTCACATCTCTCTCTCTCTCTCTCTCTCTCTCTCTCTCTCTCTCTCTCTCTCTCTCTCTCTCTCTCTCTCTCTCTCTCTCCTCTCTCTCTCTCTCTCTCTCTCTCTCTCTCTCTCTCTCTCTCTCTCTTCTCCTCTCTCTCTCTCTCTCGATGCCCGACCCTATTTTACATTTTTCCAAAGCATATATTCCATATTTCACTCTTAATACGCGTGAAGCAATGGACAAGTTTAAAAAAAAAAATATTGCCATACAACTCCATTACACAGCCATGAACACAACACATCACAACAAGCACAGCACAGCACAGCACAGCACAGCACAGCACAGCACAACACAACACAACACAACACAACACAACACACGTGCAGGAACATACATAAAAATAAAATAAACAGGCGTCAAGGTAAAATGAAAATATGTACAGGGATATAGAAAAAGGTATTGGAAAAAAAAAAGTTATATATATATGTATGTATGTATGTATGTATGTATGTATGTATGGTGATGAATATAGTGAAAGGGGCGACCTTTTCATAAGCTTTAGTGCTCCTGTCGCAGAGGTAATTTCACCTTCTGGTTGAGTTTCCAAAAGTGTTTTATTTAATCGAGTCCCAAGAGGCTACGTTTTACTTGATGTACCCCGCCCCTCCTCCTCCTCCTCCTCCTCCTCCTCCTCCTCCTCCTCCTCCTCCTCCTCATATGGAAAAGCGGTAAAGGTGTGTTTTTTAACATGATTCACGAGGACATAATCGAGCTCTGAGGAGGAGGAGGAGGAAGAGGAGGAAGAGGAGGAGGAGGAGGAGGAGGAGGAGGAGGAGGAGGAGGAGGAGGAGGAGGAGGTCGTGTGGCAGGAACGAATAATTTCTAACGTGAGGACAAGCTGCAGTAGATTGCTAATGGCGGAAACTAGAAGCAAAAGTATGGTGTGTGTGTGTGTGTGTGTGTGTGTGTGTGTGTGTGTGTGTGTGTGTGTGTGTGTGTGTGTGTGTGTGTGTGTGTGTGTGTGTGGACGGGGGGCAAGGGGGGGGGTGCCGATTAAGTCCTTACCTTTCACCATTACTAAACCCCTTCCCTTCCTCCCTCCCTCCATTCCCTCCCACCTACTCCTCCTCTTCTCTCTCCTTCTCCCTCCCCCCCAGTAACCCCTCCCACGCTCTCCTCTGACCCCGCTCTCCTATTTTTTTTCCTATATACAGACAGCCCAGTCACATGAGAGAAAGAGAGAAAGAGAGAGAGAAAGAGAGAGAAAGAGAGAGAGAAAGAGAGAGAAGGAGAAAAAAAATACAGTATAGGTCCGATCACAAACAAAAACAGTAAGACTCTCCATTACCTCCACGTTATTCATATACTGCAATAAACATTTCTATTGAAAAAAGAAAGATTAATCCACGCATTTAAAAAGGACGCAAAAGATCCGTCTCTCCGGGTACAGTTGCGTTCGTGTATGTATGTATGTATGTGTGTGTGTGTGTGCGTGTGTGTGTGTGGCGGCAGCGGCGGCGTGTGGCAGAGGTGGTGGTGGTGGTGGTGGTGGTGGCAGCGAGAGCGAGTGAGGCTGGCTGGGTGGTGGCGGTGGCGGAGTAGCGTGAGTCGTGCTCCAACCAGCCAGTCGGCAACATGACTCAGTGACGCCTCCCTACCTCTCTCTACCTCTCACCCGGACTAACCTTTCCTCCGCCACCCTAGCTAGTGTTTAGTGTTCCTCGCGCGAGTGTGTGTCCCCCGGAGTGTGTACAGTGTCATCACAGCGCCAAGGATCCCTCACTCCAACACAGGTGAGCTACACGCCGCTGGCAAACCCGCAGCTCGACACTCCTCAAGGATTTTTGGCTATGCATATTTTTTCTTCATTCAGCTGGAGGTGAAAGTCGACGTCAGAGTGTGTTAGTGAGGCAGGCATCGTGAGGGCACCTGTGAGGCCTCTTTGTCCCTGCGGAGTGCAACGTAAACACTTCGGTGGTTAAGTTACGAGACAGTTTTATTATTTGTTATTTTCCTCCAAATGTCGCACGCTGGAGAAAATTCGGCTTTGCAATGGAAAATTCGAAAACAAGTCAGCGAGTTGTGTGCGAGGCGTCGATAAAAACATTAGGGTGAGGGCCAACGACGGGCGGCTATGAGGGCGTGCGAGAAGGTACGCCAGTCAAGGACGTGGTGCCTCTTGCTGGGAATACTCGTGCCTCGTCCAGACGTGGCTTGAATGTCTCAGCTTCACCAACCCTCGTGACTCCCGCCCCCCTCTCTACTTTTTTTTTCTTCTCTCTCCTCTCCGCCTCCCTCTCCCTTCGTCCCTCCGTCCCTCCTTACCAGCATGCCACAGCCACGGTAACCACAACCTTCTCAACCTTTGTCTCGCTCTGACGCAGGAGAAAGTAAAATGTGCTGATCAACTTATGCTTATCTACAATCACCCGAGTGTCTGGAGGCGTAGCGAGTGGATGACACACACACACACACACACACACACACACACACACACACACACACACACACACACACACACACACACACACACACACACAGGAAAGATTTAGAAAGGAGATCACAGTCCTAACGTCGACCCTCAGCACCCGCGGCACACCAATGGAGGGGAAGGACCCACACATGACTGGAATGAGAATCACACCAATAAAACAACACTAACAGCAACACGATAGCGACAGACCCACTGCCCATCCTCCCCCCCTCCCCTAAGACGTATGGGTGAAGGGAGAGTACAGGTAACAGGTGAGGAGAGCCTACCTGTGGGGGGCTGGAGGAGGCTTGGTTGGCAGGTCACTCCCATGCTCACCACCCCACAAGTCGCTAGCTCTCACTCGCGTCCCAGTGACCATCACGAACAGAGTTAACCAGGCGTGTCATGATTAAACCTCCCGATGCTCTCCTATTTTTTCAGCCTTCACCAAGTTAGGATTTCTTTTTCAACGGGGTATTTTTTTTCATTTCCTATTTTTCGATGAAGCTCTCCTGGCCCACCCACGCCGGAGTCTTGGAGGATAGGCAAAGGACTTTTTTCCTCTTCGCGAGGTTTAAATGCAAATTACAAAGGATTCAGGACTACTTTCCCTATAATTTCTCGCCCGATAGGATTACACGCTGGCGAACATCAGGGTGTTAATCTCTAGTCGCTCTTTTTTTCCGACAACGTAATTTTTTTAACGCACCTTAAGTCTTTTGGAATTTCCTAGAGGCTAATTAGGCCTGTCGGGTTGTCTTTGTGATAACTATCTATTCATTCTTCCTCTACCTCCTTTTTGTCTATCTAGGCCTCCACTGTCTTCTTTTAATTCGTTCATGTTAAACTTAAAACACACGATCTCCTGCACACGTCACCTCTTCACTTCTTCAGATTCGAGCCACATTTAGGGCGGCGCTGTTGGGCTTATTAAACCTTTACTCTATCCTTTACGGCCAGTTGACGGTCACTACGGGCTTAGATGGGCTTTTTAGGGGCTTAGGTGAGGACCATAGGGACTGGGCTGGTTATATATGTGTATTTTAAGTGATTTTATGAGTTTTGTCTCCAAGCGAAAGTGTGGAAATAGCCTTGACCACCACCACCACCACCACCACCACCACCACCACCACCACCACCACTACTACTACTATTACTACTACTACTACTACTGAAGTCGTTGACGTCATCGCCATTCCGTTATAGGGGTTAATGGGTCCAGGAAAAGGTACTATTCACTCGAAGGATAACTTAATCTTTATCTATATTTACTTTACATTACGTGTATCAAATTGGAATAAGTTCACGTCGAAAGGCAAAGGAATTATTGTTCTTGTTATTATTGTTATTATCTAAATGAGAGAGTAAGAGAAAAAATAAAGGACAAAGAAAAACCGAAGGAAAATGAAAATGGGAAAAACATCAGTGAAAGAGAAAATATAGTACATGTCAAGGATAAACAATAATAAACCACAAAGAAAACAAGGAAAGAAACACACCGATCAACACTCTCCCCTCACTACACACCAAAAAAATAAAATAAAATAAAATAAAATAAACACGAAAAATGAACTAAACAAAATCAAACCTTACAAAAAAAAATTTCAAAAAATCCCACAAACCATTACTAACCTAACACAAAACAAAACAAAAAAGCACCATTAACTTAACCTCATCAGCACATCACACCATTACAATGACAGGCTGGGTGGTGCAGACGACGGCCGGTTATAAAGAAGTAGTACATTAATATTACTCCCATTGCTGCTCCTTGGCATTCCCGGGCGGACATCAGCACCGGCTTGCATCCATTCCTCGTATAAGGGACACCAGGTACGGCAGGTGAGGGCCACGCAGAGTACGTGCCTGTCCGTACATATTTAGGCGTACGTGCACACCGCGACCCCCCACCAGGCTGA
>JAXIVD010006553.1:0-5000 GCA_036785275.1 Cancer borealis | reverse complement strand
AATATTCAAGATGAGGTCGTACTAGTGAATTATGCAGTTTTAATATGACTTTTTCTGATTTATTTTCGAAAGTACGCCCAATAAAGCCGACCAATCTGTTAGCGGTTTTAACTACCTCTGAGCAATGCTGACTGGATTTTAAATCGCTTGATATTGTGATTCCTAGATCTTTTTCCTTGTTCACTGCAGAAAGTAGTTTTCCATTCATTTGGTACTGAACGTGATCATTATTTCTTCCGATATGTAGTACCTTACATTTATCGACGTTAAATTTCATTTGCCATTTATTGGCCCAAGACGTTAGTCGATCAAGGTCTGATTGTAAGACTTCTCTGTCACTTGTCGAAGTTACTTTACTGGCAATTTTCGTATCGTCGGCGAATTTTGATATTTTGCATGAGATCCCATCATCTATGTCATTAACATATATCAGAAACAAAATAGGGCCAAGTACTGAACCCTGTGGTACGCCACTTTTTACGTTTAACCATTGAGAGGAGACACCGTTTAAGACTACTCTCTGTTTACGTTCAGAGAGCCAGTCCTGAAGCCAATTGTAGATGCTACCAGAGATACCGTGAGTCTTTAGTTTGTTAAGCAATCGTTGATGGGGAACTTTATCAAAGGCCTTTTGAAAATCCAGATATATGATATCTACTGCTCTGCTTTCATCGTACGTGTCAAAAACATTGTAAAAGAAGTCTAATAAGTTAGTTAGACATGAACGTTTATTACGGAAACCATGTTGTGAGGGTTTAATTATATCGTTGTCTTCAAGGAATTTCACCATATTGTCACGAATGATTGTCTCCATTAATTTACATACTACTGACGTCAGACTGATTGGCCTATAATTTCCGGGTTGTGACTTGTCTCCCTTTTTGAAGATTGGGGTTACATTAGCACGTTTCCAATCTGATGGAACTTTACCAATCCTTAAGGATTTATTGAATATGATTGCAAGCGGTTTACTGATCTGATGCTTGACCTCTTTCAAGATTTTCGGGGAAATTTTATCTGGTCCAGGGGTTTTATTAGTTTTCATCTTATCAATTTTTTGTTCAACGTCATTTTCTACGATGAGTAAAACATTTAAGAAGTTTTCGGTTCTTCTAGTCTCGAGTGGTTGAAACGATGAACAATCCTCTTCTGTAAATACGGATGCAAAAAAGTTGTTTAGGATTGTAGCCATTTCGTTTTCGTCGTTTGTGTGATTTCCTTGTCCTTTAGTAAGTGGACCGATATTACAGGTAAGGGCTTTTTTACTCTTAACAAAACTATAAAATTCTTTAGGATTAGATTTACATGATTCCGCTATATATTCTTCAAGGTTATTCTTGCTGCGCTTTATTAGTCTCTTAGTTTCGCGACGAACTCTGTCAAACTCAACTTTGTCATCTTGGTTTTTAGTTGATATATACTTATCGTACGCGTGTTTTTTGAGAGAGAGGCTGTTTTTTATCTCATCGTTCCACCATTTTGGTTTATTCTTCCTTGCTGAACGTCTGTAACGATACGGTACACATACTCTAATAGCTTCGTTCAGCTTTGCGGTAAAGGCCTCCCATGACCTATCAATATCTGATTCTGACTCTGACAACAGTTCACTCCAGTCAGTGTCTTCTAGAATTGTCCGCATTCTGGTGAAATTTGCCCTTTGGAAGAGGAAGAGGAGGAAGGAGGAGGAGGAGGAAGAGGAAGAGGAGGAAGGAAGAGGAGGAAGGAGGAGGAGGAGGAAGAGGAAGAGGAGGAGGAAGAGGAGGAGGAGGAGAAGAGTTAGTTCTTCGCTGCCTTTGCCCTATTGTTTTGTAAGTCTCTCCAATTCTTAGGTTTTCGCTCTCTCAGTAATTATTATGCTCGATTCTCCATTCCATATCCTCCCCTTCTATTATTCATGTAATTTCCTTTTCCCTACTCTCTCTCTCTCTCTCTCTCTCTCTCTCTCTCTCTCTCTCTCTCTCTCTCTCTCTCTCTCTCTCTCTCTCTCTCTCTCTCTCTCTCTCTCTCTCTCTCTCTCTCTCTCTCTCTCTCATCTCCGGTGAACTATTGTTTTGATTGACAACAAAGGCTATTATCCAGCGGGGCGGGGAGAGGGTTCATGTGAAGGGCGGCGGGCGAGCCTCTCATTCACGTCTCTCATTAAAGTTTCTAAGTTCGCCAATTAGTCGTAGCTACAGCCAACCCCAGCGAGGCTCCCGACCCTACCTCATAACCCAAGTTCCCGCTGCCTTCTAACACTGCGTAAACCCTACTCGTGATACTCTACCCAGCGCGGTATTCAAAATATGGACTGTACAGCGCCAATTAGTATTCGCAACAGTGGCTGGGATTAGCGTGGGCGTGTTGCGAGGACTGGCCGGAACGCACCCACCACCACCACCACCACCACCCTCCGTTTGGGTGTGGAAGTGCAGTTATTTGAGAGCTGAAAATCATCCCACCCCAAAATCTGCATTGAAATACCTGCCTTTGTGGTGTTCCTGTGTAATTTAATAGCCGTACGATCACCGCTATTCCCCGCCCGCCCTTGTATGTGCACGAGCGTTGATGTGGTATGACGCGGTGGTCAAGTGGTGTTTGCTACTTGTTCATGTTTTATTATCTTTTCGTTGCAGAGGGAGACGCCACCGTCACCATAGCTTACCTCTACCACGCCACTACGATGCAGGTGGAGAAGCTGGTCTCGAAGGCTACAAACAGGTAAGAAATATACATGGGAGTACGTAGTTTAGTCGCCATTTCTACTCGTTCACTCATTCACCCCCTACACCCCTCTTTCCCTCCACACACAAAGGGTCTGAGTGTAGGTGTGGCGGACAGTGTTCTCAAAAGACTGCTGATAAATAAAAACTATAAGATAAAAACTGATCATCCACGTTAAAAAAAAAAATCACCACAACGATAAAAACGAAGTCAAAATGAGTACCACGCTATCCACTTATCGCTTCTCCTCATCTCGGCCGTCTGTCTGATCGCTGTACTAATTGGTGACGGTAATTATGTGACCGCAGACCACACCTTAACGAGGCAAGACGAAGCAAAAACCAAAACTGTAGAATGTTCCGACGAGTGTCTAAATATCAAGCAATATCTCGCCTGCCATTTGCTAACCATTTTTGGCAATATTCTCCGACTCACTCTTAGCCTCGGACCATCAAGATATATTTCAAAGTACTGTTCATGTTCCTAAGCTACGGATTTGCGTTTTGAATGCAGGAAAAGTAAAGAAATCAAACTGGAGACATTATGGAAATCGAAAAAAAAGGTTAAACAGGACAGAGACGACAAACAGTTAATGCATGTACGTAACTTGGGATACACACACACACACACACACACACACACACACACACACACACACACACATACACACATACACATACACATACACATACACACACACACACACACACACACACACACACACACAAACACACACACACACACACACACACACGAACACAAGAACACACACAAGATGATCATAAAAACTAACGGCATGAGAGACTGACCTTATCGGGAGCTGAGCGGACCTACAACTGGCCCCCAGCAACCCGCGACTCCCTCATACGAACCAGCCGTGATGCTGCTTCGTCTCGGTGGTTCGTTGTGGTGATCCATGAACCTCTCGACTCCTGAAGGTAAAACACAGCGTTCACAAAGCCGGTAAGGTTCAAATTACAGACCAACTCTCCTCCCCAGCGAAGTAAAAACTGACATCATCGGCACTAAACCTTCCAGAACGAACACGCCGACAACACAAACAAAGGGTCCGAACCAGTGAACCCGCCCAAACTGAACCACTAAGTGAACCCTCCTACCTCGTAAACAGTAAAGGCAACACCGTAACACCAAGTTCCGAAGAAAAAAACATACAAAAAAAAAATAAACACGGATTGAATAAATGAGTAAAGCACAAACAACAAACTTGGGAAAAAAAACCTGTTTCATTAGCATAACAAGCACGTAGAAAACACACCCCAAACCCGTGCACGATAACGATCCCATACACTCACTTACCAGGAAAATATCATCCCTTAAGGCGAGAAGTAAAGGGAATCCAAACCTACGCACCTATGAGTAAATACAATGCAATCCCATTACAGCACACCACTAACACTTAGATCCTCTATATTCACTGAGAGAGAGAGAGAGAGAGAGAGAGAGAGAGAGAGAGAGAGAGAGAGAGAGAGAGAGAGAGAGAGAGAGAGAGAGAGAGAGAGAGAGAGAGAGTGTGTGTGTGTGTGTGTGTGTGTGTGTGTTGTTCCTAAGGCCACACCTAAGAGGGCTGCATCGTCCACACCCACACCTACACAACATCCACCTTGTAGTCACCACTCCCCGCCCATGACACCGCATACCCAAGACCCTCCGTCAAGTCTTTTCCATTAAACATACTGGTATTTTTTGTCTCGACGCTCTTTGATTCCTCTTCTTTTAAACCTTCCGAGTCAATTTCTAAAAGTAACAATTAAGGTTCCAATAATCATTTTTTGAGAACCGGTGGAAGCGAAGATCCTAGTGACATTTTCTTACACATGTGTTGCTAAAGAAAGAACAAAATTATTCATCTCAGTGTTTTTTGGCAGCATTTGCATCTTCTTGTTTATCAAATGACTCTAATTACTGCATTTTAAATCATCTCACACATCCTCAAACTTTTCTGCCTCGCAATCTGATGCTGCTGAGTCCTGTAAGCAAGACAAACCCCTGCTTTAGCCTAACAGACACTGAAAGGGAATGGGTGTGGGATGTGCTACATTGCCTACTAACTCCTCCATGATACTTAGCTTCACTAAGTATCATGGAGGATCATGCATACACCCGTGGACAAGAGAAAAGCAAAGTGTTGTATGATTAATTGGATTAAAGAATATGCATCATGGGATATAGGAAAGAAGGATGTCCGGTGTGGAGATGAGGAAAGGGAAAGTAGGACAGCTGGGGAGGGGAGGTGAACGACAACTGGTGCAGAGTGGAGGAGGAGGTAAGGGCTGTAC
>JAXIVD010006552.1:22500-23532 GCA_036785275.1 Cancer borealis | reverse complement strand
TTAGCTTCAAACGTATGTATACCTCCCACATTCCCTCCCTTCTTGACCTCCTCTCCCTTCTTTTCTCTCTATCTTTCTTCCTCCATCATCTCTCCTCCCCCTCCTCCGTCATCTCCGGCCCTACAGAGAGGTAAGATCTAGGCTGATAAGGAGTGTATGAGAGCTTTGATGAATCGTCTCTCATTGTCCACACGTCTACCTCAGCCTCCTCTGTGTGGCTTAGAGCAGACTGGGGCTCTCCTTGTTTACTCTTACTCTCTTTTACTCTCTTTTACTCTCTCTCTCTCTCTCTCTCTCTCTCTCTCTCTCTCTCTCTCTCTCTCTCTCTCTCTCTCTCTCTCTCTCTCTCCTCGTTCCAGCACCCAAAATCCAGCTTATTTTCGTGAGATGCAAAAAACTGATAGACAAGAATAATTAATAAACTAATTTCCAGCATTCCTATTATACTTAATTAATTAATGACCAGTGACCAACCAGCAGTGACCTGACACACTGCTGCTGCTGCTGGGGTCAAGAGGTCAAGGGTCAAGCTAGGTCATCCGGCTGAGCAGGTCACGGCTGGTCCGGTCCTGTCTCTTCCACGAAATCCAACGGTCCGGAAAAGGTATAAGAGATGTCAGAGGTGGAGAGGAAAGAGGAAGAGAAAGAGAGAGAAAGAGAAAGAGAGAGAAAGAGAAAGAGAGAGAGAAAAAAAAGAGCAAGAGAGAGAGGGTTCTTTGTTGGTTTTTCGGACATTTAACAACACGGTGCGTCATTCCAAGGTCAGATTATCAGTGGAGTGTGACCTCACCTGACCTTCTTCTTTGACCTTTTGGCATGGCGCTGAGAGAGGGAGGGAGGGAGGGAGGGAGGGGAGGGAGGGAGGGAGGAAGAGAGGGAGGGAGGGGAGGGGAGGGAGGGAGGGGTCACTGTTCCGCTAATGGACGCTGAACGGTTCATGCCCACGAGATAAAAGAAAGGAGATGATGCTGATAGAGTGTTATTAGTAAATCAATCAGTCTCTCTCTCTCTCTCTCTCTCTCTCTCTCTCTC
>JAXIVD010006552.1:10000-17500 GCA_036785275.1 Cancer borealis | reverse complement strand
CAGTATAGTATAGGTATGTACCCTTCCCATCCCACCTTCCTCTCCCGCCACGCCCACCGCTTCCTGCTCCTCCACCTCACTCCACTTCCGCATGTGAATCGAAATATGCGAGATATACATAAAGATATTATTTTGTTCCTCATATGTCTGTCTCAATTGTAGTAGTAGTAGTAGTAGTAGAAGTAGTAGTAATAGTAGTAGTAGTAGTAGTAGTAGTAGTAGTAATAGCAGTAGTGTTGCGAGAACGAGCTTGACTTGGCCTCAGAAATTTTCCTCCTGGCTCGAGTGTCTGACAGGCCGCGCGACCCTCCTGCCGTCGCCTTACTTACACTTCCTTCCTCCCCGACCCGTTGGCTTCCCGTGTTTACTGTTTTTGTCGCGTTCGGCGCCCGAGGTGGAGTGTCGCACTGACTTACAGGCGGCGGATTACTGTCTTTAATCCCCCGTTACCCTCACTCTTTCTACCTCTCTCTATCTTTCTCTCTTTCTTTCTTCTCTCTGTTAGTATGTCTAGAAAATTTAGTTGGAAAGACCGGCCGTTGGTTATCAGAGTGAGTTGTTTGTTCGTCTTGTGTGCTGTCAGTGGATAAGTAGAAGTATTTGCAAGGAATCAAGTTGCATTAAGAAACGAACAGGTTTTTACAGAATATTTCAGTTCCTCCTCATCTCTCCTCTCCTTCTCCTCTCCTCCTCCTTCTCTTCTTCTTCTTCTCCTGTGAGCGATAATGTTCCCCTCAAGAGCTCTCGGTGTGGGATTACAGTCTTACCACAACAACAGCAGACCTTACCAAAAAAAAAAAAAAAAAAAAAGGGAAAACAATACAAAAGAAAAAAAAAATTACAAGTGGAAGCTTTTGGTTGTATTTCCAGCCAAGAAAAATGCAACCAAACACAAACATGAACACAAAAAAAAAAAAAAAAAAAAAAAAAAAAAAAAAAAAAAAAAAAAACTTTGGAAATAGGCATGATTAGATTTCTTAATTGACTTTTAGTAGTGGTATGAAAATAATTACTCACAAACATAACGTTACATACATTCTAACACACACAAGTCATGAATAATAACTTAGCATTTTGAGTAGGAAATTAATTAACACTGTGGAAGGAGTAATAGTTTTATGATGAACTTACTATATTAATTAAAGGAAGAGGCCATAGGGAACCAGTGTGTGTGTGTGTGTGTGTGTGTGTGTGTGTGTGTGTGTGTGTGTGTGTGTGTGTGTGTGTGTGTGTGTGTGTGTGTGTGTGTGTGTGTGTGTGTGTGTGTGTGTGAGTAGGTTTGCGTGCGTAGAGCCCATCAGGTTGTGCGTGATTTGCGTGAGTTACATGTGATGGTGTGTTGAGAGAGTTTGAGGTCAAGGGTCGACCTCCTACCTACCTCCTTTGCCCTCCTTCCCTCCCTTCCCTCCCTCCTTCCTCTCCCTCATTCCCTCCTTAGTTCTCACTCCTCCTTCGTTCTTGTTGTTAGGGAGTAAATGTCTTCCTCTCCTCCCCTCTTCCCTCTTCCTCTTCCTTTAGTCGTGGCTTTTTAATCTCACTTGTCTTCCTCTATACCCTATAGTTATCCTTCCCTTTATAACAATACATCAAAGAGAGGATGCAGCTAAGTCTTTATCCTACGTACATACATATATACATACATACGTGCACACATGTAGCGCTATGTGAAGCTAAACTAATGAGGCCACGAATCTACGTCTTACCACGAGACACGCTTATAAATATCGATAAAAGGGATTGCTTATACCATCAACAAAGAAAAAACAGTTCATTTTCAATCCGAGCCATAGAAATAACGTCTACATATAAAGTGCAAATCTAAATGGAGGCAGAGAAATACGACTCAATTCATCTTGTAATCCTTGACAGCGACACAAAGCTTCCCGTACTAGATCTTTGTCATTAGTAAGACACGGAAGTCGCGGCGGGGGAGCGAGGCTTTGGTGGGTCTAAATCCCAGGGGCGTATTGGCTAGGGCGACCTCCTACGGTGACACGGTGGACATGGGGAAGAAGAAGGAGGAGGAAAAGGAGGAGGAGGAAAAGGAGGAGGAGGAGGAGGAGGAGGAGGGGAAGCGTGAGAGTAACTGTTCCTCTACCACCATCACCACCACCATCAGTATCCCTCAATGTAACGTAATGATAAAGTGAACAGCACACAGCACACACAAGCAACCGTACCTGCCTCCCTCCCTCCACCCGTGTGTCATTCCGTCATGTAAAGACGCTCAACGATTCTCCCGGGCTCGCAGCCGCTCACCGTGACGGAAAGCGATCACCTAACGTCCATCTCAATCTAGAACGCTGAAAGTTGACTTGACTTGACTTTCCTGCCGCTGGAGACTGTGTGTTGGCTTGATACTCGAAGAAAAATGTGACTGTGTATACAAAAAAAACTACATAAATAATAAGGTCAGGGACTATTCAAATTCCTTTCTCAGAATGAACTTGTAACCTAATTTTTATCATACTTTTTTTTGTTTTGTTATGTAATTGATCATGATTGAGTGGTCGGTAAGTAAGTGAAAACATAGTGTAATATATACGTTGACATTTAGTTAAGTAATCCCAGGTGACAGGTCTACTCTCTCTCTCTCACTCTCTAAACTCTAAGCCCTCCGCTCACAACACAACACAACACAACGTTTGTAAGCCGAGCCGCCACGAACCTTCCTTTCTCACACTTGAATTTCAAGAAGGTATTTCCTTTGTGATAAAATTGCGTGGCACACTTTACAGGACATGCAATGAAATTCAAACGAGGTGAAGGTTGACGTAATGGATATTTTTGTTTCTCTCTTAATCACTTGTACTTATACGTCTATTGATAACATTTCGTTGCAGTAGATACAAATGCACATAATCTATAGTCTCTTCCTTGTCAAATTTTAAGACATATACACCTGCAGGCGAATTTAAGGCCTCGTTGCTGTATTGCAGAACAGTAAAAATCGTTAGTGTAAGCATAAAGTGAGTCTCCGCGGGTGTGACGGCCGGAAGCCAAGGGAAAGTGAGGAAGGTTAGCTGTGTCACGAAGCGGTGTGTGCAATATTAAGTTTCCGTGATGCGCTCATGTGGTTTGTAGGGCACTGTGCATAACGGGCGGGACAGGTGTTGCAGTGTGTTGCAGTGTGTGTTGTACTAAGGTTACATGTGTACTGCAAGGGGAGGATCTCTCTCTCTCTCTCTCTCTCTCTCTCTCTCTCTCTCTCTCTCTCTCTCTCTCTCTCTCTCTCTCTCTCTCTCTCTCTCTCTCTCTCTCTCTCTCTCTCTCTCTCTTTGTTTCTTTGTCTCTTTTGCCTCTCTCATGTGTGTGTATGTACTGTATGCATGTATATCAGCTAATCTATCTATCTATCCTACAGGTGAAAGTGTAATCACCATCCATGACCTGACTTAACCTAACCTGACGTAAACAATATTCCTTTACTTGAACCACGTCCACCACTGTCCTCTTTCTCCTGTGTTATAAAAATCTAATATCTTTTAACACTATATCATTTACAAGTAAAGCGACATTTCACCTCCTGACACACTCTCCTCTTTTCTCTTTTCAGTCAGTCGGTCTCGGTATAGGAAGGTTTTATATTTTCTGTCCGAGAGGGAGTGAAATAGAAAGTACTTTTACGTAACTTGATATGAAAAGGACGGATATAAAGAAAAAAAATAATGTTGGTGTTATATTCACATTGTACCTGTCGTGTCTGAGAGCAAAGGTCGGGAGTTTCAGGTTATAAGGGAGGAGACAAATGATGCAGCGGCGAGGGAGTGAAGTAACATCAATATTGACGTCGTGAATCGTGTATTAACAAACTTCAAGGTCATATCACTTCACAAAATTGATTATTGTGACTATACTATACTTCTATAAACCTTGCCTCCTTCTCCTCCTCCTCCTTTTCCTCCTCGGTAAGATGTAAGGCAGTGGTCAGTTTAGGGTCTGAGAAAACACTGCAAATTGCCCTCTGGTGAAAAGGAAGGAAGGGAAGAAGCAAAAACATTCCCCAATTCCATTTTCTGTTCCCTGTCAGTGCATCTCTCTGCGGGGGAGATGATAGCGTGCAGGCAGGCTAGTATTATTGCCGTTACGCTCACCAATCACAGATTATCCCCGACCATCCTTAGGCGAGAACTCAGACCGTTTATGCACCTTCTTTCTCCCACCCTGTAACAGTATATATCCACCAGTGTTCCCACCCCTCCTTGCTGGTCGGTACTATACGTAATCTATTAATAATGGGGGAAGGAAGGATCGCAATTTGCTTTCATAAGACCGATGCTATTATCTGGGAACACAATCTAATCAAGTAGAGGTTCATAGCATCTATCGACACGTACTCAAGCTTAGTTCATCTCCCGCATAGAAACCTGCTCCAGCTCTTTGCATCCCGTTAGCAAGCATAGTGAGGCTACAGCGCATAAATCCCTTCTCATATTTTGCCGACAGCGTTTAGTCTCAGCATTAGCAGGTCAGCATTACACACGGAAGGCACCAGGAAGCAACAAGTGTAGCAATTAGGGCTTAATGACAGTCTTCAACTTGGTCCAAATTGCCTAAAATGGCACTAGTAACGCCAGTAGCTATGTTTCTTAATTACCGTTTAAATCACATGCGTGGAAACCTTTGGACAGGAGGCGCGTTGTGTGGTCTTAGGGTGGTGTTGTTGCGTGGTGGTGGTGGTGGTGGTGGTGGTGGTGGTGGTGGTGGTGGTGGTGGTGGTGGTGGTGGTGGTGGTCTTCCTACGTTGCAGTGAAAAGGTGAGTGGTTATGTTAATACTCCCAAGTGTAAAGTGTAAAGAAAAAAAAAGAAGAAAAGCAGATATGTAAATTAGGTATACATTGTGTAAGCTGAATTTCCCACTCAATATATATCCTTTTCTTTTTTCTTTTTCTTATATGCAATCGAATCCTACATGAACCTGTCGCTGAACGTGATAATGCAAGGTGTTCCAGCTTGCTTAACGACCTTGGGGTAGACCTAACACCACTGACCTCTGCTTTTAACCCCGGACTGACCCCCTCCCTCACCCCCTCACCCCCTTACACCCCTTGCCCTGTCTAAGCCCACCCCAGAAGTTCAATATTTGTGCCCTAGTTCGCAGACACCTACTCACTCGCGCCTCCAAACACTTTGCGTCCAGGAGTCTACAAAGAGTTCCAATTGTGTTTGTCAAATAAAACATCGTGAAAGCTGAAAGGTTGCTTGTGTTTTTTTTGATAAGTCCACACGAGGTTATGCAGGTAAAGGTAAGGTTAAGGTAAGGTTAAGGTAAGGTAAAGGTAAGGTAAAGGTAAGGTAGAGGTAAGGTAGAGGTAAGGTAAGGCTATTCCACTTCCCTCAAGGTGACCAGCTAAGGGAGGAAATACACACACCTGCACTTACATACTTGCACTTACACACCTGCTTTGCATAATATAAGGAAGGGAAATATTAATGAGGGCGTTAAAAGATCTATGAGGAAACAGAATAAGGTTGTAATTTGAGACCTAAAATAATGAGTAGTTTTGATATATGTTACCTCTTTAGTGTTCTTTCCTTCCTTTTTTTCTTCCTTTATTTTTTTCATTCCTTCTTTCCTCTTAGTCTTATCTGCTACAGCATTCAGTTCTTCAATCACTTACTCGATCACCAACAGAGAAAGAGGGAGAGAGAGAAAAGAGAATGCGAGAGAAATAAAAAGAAAAAGAGAGAAAGAAAAATTGGCCAGGGTTCAAACATTAACCAAGGTCAGATGAACGCATTTGTCATGACTGTTGTGAGGTGAGGTGACCACGCACACCACCCACCTACCTACCCACCTACCCACCCATCTACCTACCCACCTACACCTACCCACCTACCTACCTGCCTACCTACCTACCCATAACCTGATACTGTAATAGACCTAGCTAAAAAAAAAAGAAAGAAACAAGGCAGCCTTCCCCTTATACCCTTATACTCTTATGCCCTTATACTCTCAGAGACACATAGATAAAATATTAAGGGAAACTATTATATATATTTCAATTTATATGTTAAGTTCGTAAAACCGGCATAAAAAAGGCATGAAGAACAGACATATAGATACAAAAATATGTTATAAGTGTAGAATTTTATATGATATCCATTTACAACACTTATATATCGAATATCCTTAAACTAAAAAACAAAAAACGAATTACATGATGTTTTATATATTTTTTCTTCTATCCTCAGTCGGGTAAAGTAGTGAAAAAAAAAAAAAAAAAAAATACAACCTGACACTTTGCGAAACTGGTCATTTCATTCCCTAGTAATTCCAACCTTCCACCATCTTGAGTCTTATATAATGATAGATGAGGAAACAACATTAGGGTCAGATCCGATCTTCCTCTCTCTAGACATCACACGTTAGGGATGCAAATGACTAGTATTTTTCTTGTAAACTTAACCACTAGCAACGCCTTAATAGCCTCGCCTTAGGGTCTTCTTCATGCCGCTCCGGTGCTATTATCCCGGGCGGCACAAGGGGCGTGTTATCCTATCACCTTTATATTGTGTTTTGTGTCAATATGACCTTCACACTCTCTCAGTCACGCTACGCCACCCTCCCTCCCTCCTTCACCCAGCCCAGACGCCCTCAGGAATGTGGTGGTAGTGGTAGTAGTGGTGGTAGTGGTGGTAGTGGTAGTAGTGGTGGTGGTAGTAGTGGTGGATTATGTGCTGGTTTTGGCTTAAGCTTATTTAATGCATGATAAAAAAAATAGTAAGTGGAAGGAACAAGAAGAGTGCAAGATGTAAGTGTGTTTAGGTTAAAGTGGGAAAGAATTCAGTTTTTTTTTTTATATATATTTTTTGCTAGATGTTCCTGGGTGGTGGTGGTGGTGGTGGTGGTGGGAAAGAGAAAAAGAGAAAGAGAGAGAGAGAGAGAGAGAGAGTAAGGGGTGTGTTGCAGGGGTTCAGAAGGGGCAAAATCCATGTTTAGCCAAGGTACAATTAATGGCAGTGGAGGTGAAATTAAAGAACGGCGATGCAAAGCCGGACTGAGACGGCGTGGCGGGGCGGGAGGCGGGGAGGCGGGGCGGCGGGGCGGCGGGGCGGCATTGAGCTTAAGTCTTGGTGTTGGCAGGCGGCCTAATGGTGGTAATTGTTACTTGGGCGGCAGATTGAAGGATGTTTGTTGTTAGTTTTTGTTCGAGGTGATGGTGGAGGTGATATACGAGTAGTAGTAGTGGTGGTGGTGGTGGTGGTGGTGGTGGTGGTGGTGGTGGTGAAGGAGTCTGAAGGGAGCCATACATGGTCTCCTCTACACGCTTGGACGACCTCAAGGCCATACCGATAATCATTGTCTCCCCGACTTGTCCCGCGGCGCACCTCCTCCTCCTCCTCCTTCTGCTGCAGGCGGGAGGCAGAGGAGGAGGTGTGTGTGGCCACGAAGGCGCCTCGGGTAGGGTATCATAGACCAGGGTAGTTACGGATGAACAAGACAGCGCGGACGTAGAGCAAAGACCTTAAAAGTGAAGTGTTTAAGGTGTGGCACA
>JAXIVD010006551.1:0-20000 GCA_036785275.1 Cancer borealis | reverse complement strand
ATAGCATATTAATCCTAGAATAGGTATACAGTTGTGTTAGGAGCAGATAAATGTAAGAGAAAGCGTTCCTGGCGGCTTGCGTTATACTTTACGCCTTGTGTAAATATTATTTCCAGCGATCTAAGATAAGTTGCACATATTTCTTCATTCTTGGTAGTATATTTATTAAGGAATTATGAACAGAAGCACCCTTCCATAGCATATTAATCCTAGAATAGTATAGTATACGTAATAGTGAGAAGGCTGCTAGGTAGTTAGGCATACACATATCCTTTCTTGGCTACCTAGCTGAGTGTTTAGATATTGTGACCCCTAAATTACTACTTAAACCAAATATTTTCGAGAATGGTTAAGAAATAGCTCCCTCAATCCTCCCTATTTATAGAGTCTGTCCTATTTTTTTTTTTATCATAGCATAAATAAAACTTATGTGAACTAAAGCTTATGTGAACTAAACTTGATAATTTTGAGTCTTTCATGATTCAAGTCAAGCAAGTTAACTAGTGTTATGCTGAGATGTATAAATGCAAGGTTACACCTGCTTATACTATCATTTTTCACAATTTATGTACTGTTTACAGTACGTTAGTTATAAACATAATGTATTTAAGAATTGTTGGAATGCTGTGAGTGCTGCTATTTTGTAATAATTTTAACACGTAAAATGTCAGTCTGGTTGTAAAAATAATACAAATGCTTATATATATTGGTTCTATCAATTACATAATGTTCATTTTCGTTGGTTTACTTTATCAGGATATAATTGTATATATTTTATCTTATCAGAATGGCTAACTATGATGAATTTGGTGACGGTGAAGACCTGGCAGTGGGAGGAATTGGCTTCCAGACCATTATAACATTTCCATCACAGACAGGATCTCTTCCAAGTGTACTAAGAAAAGGAATTTAGACAACGATTTTGACTCTCTAAAGAATGTACACAAGGTAAAAGAGGTTTCCATCTATGGTTATGAGGATATATGATAGACTATTACTAATGTTGGTATATCCTAGGATGGGAATAGCTTGATTAATAGTAACAATGTGTTGTCATTAGACTTCTCATCTGTAAGACAGCAAGATTAATTTAATACAACTATCTACATAAAAAGCTCATAGCGTACGGTACTCACTTGCCAATTGGTAAATATGCAAGTGAGTACCGTACGGTACTCACTTGCCAATTGGTAAATATGCAAGCGAGTACCGTATGGTATTCACTTGCCAATTGATAAATATGCAAGCGAGTACCGTACGGTACTCACTTGCCAATTGGTAAATATGTAAGTGAGTACCGTACGGTATTCACTTGCCAATTGGTAAATATGCAAGTGAGTACCGTACGGTACTCACTTGTCAATTGATAAATATGCAAGCGAGTACCGTACGGTACTCACTTGCCAATTGGTAAATATGCAAGTGAGTACCGTACGGCACTCACTTGCCAATTGGTAAATATGCAAGTGAGTACCGTACTTGCCAATTGGTAAATATACGGCCAGGAGGCGGGAACATCTGAATAACTTCGGGACCCGAAGGAACTAAGAATATATTTGCTTCAAGGCTATATATACATATGTAGTTAATAAGGGGGTATAGGATTAACAGGAACTACCTAATGTAGGCCTCCGGGCCCTTTGTAGCTTCCTTATATTCTTATTCATATGTTCTCATGTTTTTTTTTCCCAATATGCAGCCAAACAACCCTAATATATTATATTTGACATGCCTGAGATCCTTAAAATGTATTCATTTCCACCCCAAATTCAGAAAATTCATTGTAGGATGAAGTATGTGTATTTGATGGTAAAACACATCAATTTTTCTTCCTCAGGTCTCCCAGTCCAACCTATCTTAAAGCTACTTGTGGCTCTCAGATACAGGCAACAGGGAATGTTCAACTTTCCATTGCTAATTGTTCAGATATGTTACAAGCAAGTGTAAGCAAATGTCTCAAGAGCTATTCCTTCCCTGGCACCAGAGTCATAAAATTTCCACAGCATCCAGAAGAGGGACAAATTATGGAAAATGTTGTTTTCATGGGTGTTGTGCTTGGTGTAATTGGCTGTGTTGATGGGTTCCACATTCCTATAGTTAGTATAGTTGGTGATAACGCTGAACTATATAGAGATGTAGGAAAGTTTATTATTTTTTTGCGTTAATGTAATGGGTGTGTGTGATGCAGATTTTTGATTCACTTCACTAATCCCTGGTTGGGCTGGAAGTGTACATGATTCACGCATTTTTCCTCCTCAAACTTGCATGACCTGCTAGAATCAGGTGCTTACAGAGGTTATTTGTTAAGTGACAGTGGCTATGCCTGTCACCCATATCTAACGACTCCAAGCTTAAATGCAACCACAGAGAAAGAGGCATTACAATCTGGCACATGTTAGAACAAGAAATGCTATAGTGAGTGTTTGGAATATGGAAAAGGATATTTGCAATATTAGAGTGTAAAATGAGAACAAATTTGAGAACTGGAAATAATATTATAACTGTATGGGTTGTATTTCATAACATGGTAATTGAAAGTAGGCTTAACCTTATTGAAGAACCTGAAAATGTTTTGCCAGATGCCATAGAACTTGTGCCCATGTACAGGCTATTATAGAGACAATCTACCTTGTGATATTTCACCCAGTGAACAAAAACTTTTTATCCAAGCATTTTGTTTGTTATCAGAACAACATGATCTAGATCATGTTAGAAAAAATTTTGTGATTAAGATTGTTAAATAAATGTAGTTGATGAGAACCAGTATAATTTTTAGAGCCAATATGTGAAAGGGTTAAAGGAAACCTAATTTAATCCCATGTCATATTTCGTGTCACTAGAGATATTGTTCCTCCAGACAGCTGCCTTGTAAGTAAAGCAGTTGACAGGTAGATATAGATAACACAAATATGAAGAAAAACTTAACATAGAAAATGAAAACACTACAAAAAAAATTACCTGACATTCTCATGTAAGCCCTTAACATATAGAAATTATATACACTAAGGAACAAAAGGAAAAAGAAAAAACAAAACGCATAACCCTTAACATATAGCATGCATACATTTTCTTAACATATACAACATACATTGCTACAATAACCTATTCAGTAGCTTCATAAAATGATCTAGCAGATTCTAAAAATCTATTACGATAATGGAAAGACTCCTCCATATTTTGCAGAGTATTTTGTATAAACTGTAAGCTTACTTCTGCTTCTTTGCGCTGTAACTCCAGATTTTACTTTGAATTTTTTTTCTTCCAATAGTTTAATTTTACTATGTGTCCCTTTGTTTGCCGTGTAAAGTTATTAATATTTCGAGAAATACTTCATGACATACAAAATACCTGATATATAAATGATGATTGGAACAGACTCAGTCAGCAGGTAGTTAGTGCACAGACAATAGGGAGTTACAAGAGAAGACGACGACTTCATGGATGGAGGATGGTGTAAGTAGCTAATAAGGAGTATAGGATTAACAGGAACTATCTATTGCAGGCCTAGAGGCCTTTTGTAGCTTCCTCATATTCCTATGTTCTTATCTTCTAATGAAACATAGCGCTTGGTGGCGTATCCTCTGGACAAGAGGAATGTTTACGCACGTCTTAAAACATGTATTCTCATCGTGAAGTTTAAAAGGACATTGGGCAGCTCTGCATTATTGATTAAAATAAGCCTTATCATATATTTGGCTGTGTAAAGTTATTGATATGCCACAAAATACTTCATAATATACAAATGAATGAGTATAAAACGGAAGTATAGCGTTTGATGGCATCTTTATCCTTCAGATTCTTGACAGCAAGAATACGCATTTCATAAAACATATTTTTCTCATTATAAAATGCTTTTTTTTTAAAGGGAAGTAAGATTGAATGATAGCTTATAAAAAATGTAAGTTATCTTGATGTATAGCAGAGAGAATACATCCTTTAATTACCAGAAAAATGTCATTATAATTCAGAGAGACCAGCAGCAGGCTGCACAGTGAATTACCAACCCTTACGGACCAGGAACTCTGTAAAAACACGTACTTTTTTTTACAGTGTAAAACAGTCCATGCATAGAAAAATGTTCTTTATTATGAATAAGTTATTAATTATAGACGTAGAATCAAGAACACATTAGTCAAAGAGGCATATGTACCAAGGAATATGATAAATGTTGCATAAGTTGGTACCGATGACCTGACTTGTAAGGGGGCGGAGCTAAGCTTCGGTTTAGAAGGACTAGCAATACCAACAACATGCGTAAACCCGGTCACCGACACGAAGGTCGGGAAGATTTGAATATCTGCGGGACCCGAAGTGACTAGGAATACGGCCCTAGGTCTTTTAGTGCATGTCAACAAAAAATTGTTGTTGATGACGTACTGGTATAATTTACTGTGATAATATTTAGTTACTAAAAAGAATAATTCGTCACATAACTACAATATCTATAAATTATAGAAACATATTATTAATAACAAGGTGCAAGGTAGTGTGTGTGAAAGTTGTTAAACGTTCTTTCTTCTATTATTCAAGTGCCTACAAAGTTACAAGCGCCTAATGCTTTCCCTACCAGGACAATCTTCCTCTCGAGACAATATCTGCTGCTAAAGGTTCACTCGTGGGATAGTCTCTCTTAGCAGTTGTTAATCACTCCATTAATTTTTATTCAATAGTTAACTAGTATTGAAATTCATTCTTACTGGTAGTACGTTGTATACCCTATGAAACAGAACATTAAAATAAGTATGAACTTTTAATTAGTACCATGAGTGAAATGATACTTTCATTCAACTTTTTTTTGGTACTGTGACCATCTAGTAACATGTACAAATAGTACATTATAGTACATTGCAAAACACATTGCCTTGTCGTCCGAAGACAATCTGAGCCATTGAGTGAAGGATACTGTCTGATGAGTCTTGTACCTCGATTTTGTCTTGTTGCTGGAATAGGAGATGCGAAGTAGAGTAGTTTGTTTAGGACCTTCTCATCCCTCTCTAAGAAGCCTCTTTTCAGTTCTGCCACAGAAAGATCTTGGGCACAAAGCTTGGCAAACACATACCATGTGTTTAAAGCTGAATGCCTACGCAGCATATTTCTGGACACAATGTGAATGAATGGTGGGTCACAAAACTATGTGCACGGTCCAATCTCATCAGATGCCGAAAGTAGTCTGCCAAAGTCGGTTTTGCTCGCAGTCGCGGCTTTGTGTAGTGTCCTTTTCCATAGGGAAAAAGATCCGGAAATGCCTTGCTGAAGTAACCTGTTGTGAAGCCAGAAATTGGCCGTTGGTCTCTAGTAGGCCATTCAACATTTGCTTGTTGGCTCGCTGCCTGAAGAGCAGCCCTGAGCAAAGTCAATAGATTTTCTTGTGGTATAGGTAAGTCAAGCGTAGATGATGGTTCCCTCGCCGACTCTTCGTTTACAGCAGAAGCTTCCTCTTGTGGTATGTTGTGTGCAGAGGGGTCAATTTGGGGGATGGATTGTACAATTCCATCCTCTGGGTACATTGATGAGTTTTGTGTGGATATCTGAATGTGCCGATAATCTTCGTTGTTTTCCTTGAGATTTTGGAGCGCAGCAATCAATTTGCCTTTTCTCAGCAAGAAAGATCTATCTATGATAGTCTCAATTGGGTATTATAGCACACTTACTGGCAACTCCTCGGGTATGCGGTGCAATACATGAGAAAAGTCAGAGATGTCCTGTTGGAAGCAGATGGTGTGACCTCTTGACGCCTGCGACCTACCCAACTTGTAAATGACGATATTGGGGCAAATCAGTGATATCGCTGACTTTTAAATCGGTGTGAGGTAGAAAGAGGATGTAGAAAGGAAGGTAGAAGGTAGAAAGGGAAGTAGGAGGTAGGAAGTAGGAAGTAGGAGGGAGGTAGGAAGTTGGAAGTAGGAGGGAGGTAGGAGGTAGAAAGGGAGGTAGGAGGTAGGAGGTAAAAAGGGACGTAGGAGGTAGAAAGGGAGGTAGAAAGGGAGGTAGGAGGTAGAAAGGGAGATAGGAGATAGACAGGGAGGTAGGAGGTAGAAAGGGAGGTAGGTAGGAGGTAGAAATGGAGGTAGGAGGTAGGTCACGGTGTCTCCTGTGCCAGGTAAATATGAGTATGTGCAAGTATTAAGCGAGATACAGGTATTTCACAAATAACTTTAAAATTTACATAATAACAATATGTTTTAAAATTATAATAACCATTTAAGGTTGATACTACGACCCCTGAAAGTTTCAGTCAAATCCTTCCAGTGGTCTAGGAGGAGATAGAAGACAGACAGACAGACATACAGACAGACACATACAAAATACACAGACAAATTTTAGATGGTGTCGTATCGAAACTTCCAAACTGGTCGCTTCGCTCGCAGTTTGAAATAAAACATAATAATTTATTTACCTATATATCTAGCTTATATCCCCTGTAAATGAGTTAGCCAATTGATCAAACAATATATTGCGTGATATCATTGCAATGTATAGTAATTAACAAAATCTGGTTCAGCACTTACTAATATCTTACACAAACATATTTTCAGCATCAATTGTCGTATTAATACACTGATTACTAGTCTAGGTATAATAAGGAGGTGCTCGTGTGCTGTGTTACAGTAACTCAAACGAGCTGAGCCGAGGTGTTGCTATAAAGCTACGGTCACACTAGGTATTGCTAACGCTAGCCTGGCTTCCGTTTTCCCTGGATTTACAGCGATACGACTAGCAGTCTGGTCACATTCACAACTAGAACCACTAACCTTGTGGAATCAGCTGATCATAACAACAACACAAGCCGTTATGGAGGAAGTGGAGGAAGCACTTCTCTTCTTCTTCTTCTACTCATGAACATTTTCCATGAGACTTATAATAGCGTCATGGGACCAATGAATTGAACTATTTATGTTGGTGGCCTTTGTAAAGGATTGTTTTGGTCTTCCTCTTCTTCTTCTTCTTTTTGTGACCTCTTTCGCCTTGATTTTGTCATGCGAGAAGTAAATGCTATATTTGCATCGAATTAAAATTTATATTTGGGTGTTTTTTGTATTGTCGTCTATCCTATTTTTCTCATACTCATAAAACGTTATTGAAAAAAGAAGTGCACAATTTTTGTTGTTGCATATATACTGAATAAACGATAGTTTCTCAGTACCTATATTCGTCTACCGCTAGCGCTAGTAAAACATGCCAGTGAAGATCGTCCTTACCGTTAGCTCGGTGCAGCAAGAATCAGTAGCCAATGCAACTCAAATGGCTGGCCAATCCAGCCATAACCCCAGATCAATCGTTATCAATAGCTAGTGCTTAACCCTTCCGCTCATTCTTACTCCATCGTCATTACATTACTTGACTTACACAATACCTTTCGTGAATTATTTCCACTGAGTATTGTTGTTTTACATGTCAGTGCATATGAGAGCACTGTAAAAACCATGACTGCTGCCTCGCCACCACTGTGATAACGAGGGAACAAGTGAAGCAGCCCGAAGGTGGAGGCACCAGTGTAAACACCATGACTGCTGCCTCGCCTTCACTGTGTCAACGAGGGAACAAGTAAAGCAGCATGAAGGTCAAGGCATCAGTGACAGCATCAACAACCTTTGCCTCATTACTACACCTTTCCCGCGCGCTCGTATTTATCTTAATCTTCACTCATTGCACGAACACTTGTCTTTCCAAACACTGATCAATTTAGTGACGCAACACATAAACTATACGACGCCGAACATTCAGCCTTACATCATGAGGAGAATGTCTTTGTTCCGACACAAGATAAGCTATCACTCCCGCAAGGTTTGCAAACAGTGGAAACACGACTAAAAAGTGCCACACAAAAATCAAGACCAGATATTTATCACAGAAAGACTGAACTACCTGGGACATGAACCACCATTAGGCTAACTGCCTTATGACCTCATTGCACTTCATCGCCACCTATCAAAGCCATAACATCAAAACTAACACACCATTATATCTAGTCACATCACCCTTACAGGACAAATGTTTATCACCTCAGCTTGAAATCCAGGCAACACCAGAGTCCTTCAGTCCACTCAAGGTCACTGCTTTCACTTCAACATCTCTTGCAATGAGGCTCACTTATTGAAGTTGATCCCACGCTGTTGGGGCTTTCTTTCCCTTCTTTGTCCCTTTTAATGATGTTCTTATTGTGTCAAGTTTCTCCTCTTGATATTATCTTTTTCTTATTTTCTTGTTTACTGTCTTAAAGTTTCTTATTGTGCCTTATTCCCTTTCACTCAATCAAACTCTGCCTTGTATCCATGTGTCGTTTGCTAGTTCAGTGCTTAGCTCAGAGATTCTCAATCTTTTTCATCTTATGTACCCCTTGAAGTCTTTCAGTATTCGTCACGTACCCCTTACCCAGAATACAGCATCAAGAAGGGTAAAAAGAAATACATGGCTTATCAACTTACTTTATTAAGTTTGCATTATGTTATAAATAAGGGAACAGACAAACTTTTTAAATTAGTGTGACTATATAACTATGAGCTAGAGTTCTGGTTCCAGTGGAGGACACATCTAGTCTAGCACATGTAGGCCACTTTTTATAAATAGGTTTGCACTTATTTAAGTCTTATTCAGAACCGAAGTTTTTGGAGAAACCCGTCATGTACCCTCAAAATTCCTCTCACGTACCCCTAGGAGTACGCGTATCCCAGATTGAGAACCCTTGGCTTAGCTGTTACTATTCAGTACATTTAGTCATGGTGAAATATGACAATTTACATAACTTTGTGGATATTCATTTCCGATCTCCTTTTCAGAGCTTTCATTCTTGCCATAATGAGACAAAATAACAAAAATAATTTCAGACATAAATTAGTAATATATATTTACAGTCTGTTTTGTGTATCTCATTCCTCCTTAAGTCTTATAGTAAGCTTAATAAGGCTCAAAAGTGATTTTCACATATAATTTCATAATTTTCCAGAGTTGCTTTGCCAAAGGAAATCATCGGGAAACCTTGTACGGCGTCTGTGAGTGAGAGGCGAACTAGTGGCAATTGGACTGTTGGAAGAAGTAAAATGAGTCACCACAGCTCCTACATTCTGAGGGCTCTGTTGTCCTTCAAATCTTTCTGTCTGGATCACCCCTTTTCTGACATCACTTCTACGCACTGTGCTGGGGGAGCCGGGTAAAGCCCTAAACTTCATTTTACTTTCATCATCTATAACTCAGACAGATTTTGATGTGACTGAAGCAGAAGGAAGCTGTCGAATGGAGATACATTGATTATCTTAAATTTTGGGACTTTCTGCCAATACAAATGATGTAGAAAATTCTTCGGGGTGACAACTGGCAATGAACTTGATTGCTTTGAAGTGTAGAAGATTGCATGAGTGTGGGTTGGGAAGGACAGAAGGAAGGTAATGGCCGGGGCTTCTTGGATCGAGGCAAGGTTGGTGGAAGGTTATGTCGACCTAAATTGGATGAAGTAGGTGGTGAAGAACATTAAACAATCCAGGTGAGAAAGAAGGTAATTGGGTACTAGTGATGAGTTCAACGAGAGGATTGTATGACAGTAGTGAACTGTGTGAGGCTGAAGTGGCTGAGGGGTGGTGGATGATCTGAGACTGAACTTGTGATTGTGGATGGTGATGCTGGTGCCCGGAAGGTGACTCTGGTAGTGTATGGACAGGATGCATTCTTCTGGTTGTGTTGGATAACTGATTTTGTTGATGTTACCTGGTTTGGGGCGTGGATGGAAGGTGATACTAGACCCATTAAGTGTGACTCAGGTGGTGGCCTGTGATACTCTCTGGACCTAACTGGTAATTCAGAGTGTCATGCCAGGCAGCATATTTCCGAAAACTTCATCACATTTTCAGCCGCTCCGCCCTCACCAGTGACGTAGGCAGACTCTGCCTCGTGATTGGCTGGCTTACTCTTGGCTCTCCACCCCTGCCTTTCCCTCCCGCTCCCTTTTCTTCTCTCCGGCTCGCCGCCGTCCCCCCCCCCCCGTCCCTTCCTGTTTTCTCTCCCGCACTTGCACTCCCTCCCTCCCCCCTCCTTCCCACCCACTACCACATTTTTCTCTCCCCTTTTTGTCCTTTTCTCCCTCTCTCCCATCCCCCCTCTTTATTCACTCTCCATTCCCCTTTTTCTCTCCCTCTCTGTCTTCCCTATCCCTCCCACATCCCTTTCGTGTGAGAAAAAAACAAACAAATTATAACAAAATAGTAAGAGAGAGAGAGAGAGAGAGAGAGAGAGAGAGAGAGAGAGAGAGAGAGAGAGAGAGAGAGAGAGAGAGAGAGAGAGAGAGAGAGAGAGAGAGAGAGAGAGAGAGAGAGAGAGAGAGAGAGAGAGAGAGAGAGAGAGAGAGGTGGCAGGAGGAGAGAGAGGGGGTGGGAGATACAGGGGATCGCGGAGAGACTCGAAATGTTGTTACCTTATCGAATTTCACCATCTTACCATAAATCACTAAAGAAAACTTAGCCTACAATCGTCATTGTTATACGTTGATGCACATCATGAGCATAAATTGATTCTACTGTGAATGTATCTATAATGCGAAAATCTAAGTAAAAGAAATTACCCCATACCGATTTTTTCTCATTAAACTAATTAAACTCGCTATAACTACCTTAGTTTTCCATCCTTTGTATTTTCAATCACTGATTCGAGTTCTACAAACCTTGCTGATTCCTACGGTATGTAACAAATAGCAATAGGAAAACAAATAGTTTTTAAAATAGCCCGATAAGGCAGATAGATAGTTTGTGTGGGTGTATGTGCGCGTGTTGTGCTCTCTCTCTCTCTCTCTCTCTCTCTCTCTCTCTCTCTCTCTCTCTCTCTCTCTCTCTCTCTCTCTCTCTCTCTCTCTCTCTCTCTCTCTCACTTTCTTACTATTTTGTTATAATTTGTTTGTTTTACCTCACACGAAAGGGGTGTGGGAGGGATAGGGAAGACAGAGAGGGAGATAAAAAGGGGAATGGAGAGGGAATAAAGAGGGGGATGGGAGAGAGAGAGAGAGAGAAGAGCACAAAGAGGGGAGAGAAAAATGGGGTAGTGGGTGGGAAGGAGGGGGAAGGGAGGGAGTGCAAGTGCGGGAGAGAAAACGTGGGTTGGGGGGGACGGGCGGCGAGCCGGAGAGAAGAGAAGGGAGCGGGAGGGAAAGGCGTGGGTGGAGAGCCAAGAGTAAACCAGCCAATCACGAGGCAGAGTCTGCCTACGTCACTGGCGAGGGCGGAGCGGCTGAAAATGTGATGAAGTTTTCGGAAATATGCTGCCGGGCAGAGGGTGTATTACGTTATGATTATTTTGTTGTTGTTAGTATGGATGTTATTTTATTACCCACCTCCAGGTCATGCTCTGTGGTTGATATTTGATGTTATTAAGCGGGTCGGTTAGATAATTTGCTGCCACCACCTATTTTGAGGGAAATAGGAACCCTTACGAAAGTTGGCCACTGGTTGCTGTTGTTGTAATTTTGGTAGTAATAAATCTTAGCCACAAGGAGTCACTCTGGTTACCACTGGGGAAGACATGTCACTAATGAAATAACTTCTAATTTTTGTATACTGATTATTTGCCAAAAAAAAAGAGAAACTTAATTTTTCATATCAGTGTAGTTAATCATTTGTTAGATCAACAATAAAATCAAAGAGCACAAAAAAAAGATTAATGTTACAAAAAAACTTTGCTAAGCTGAGTGACACAGTCAGTTTATTTGGTACAAGAGACCTCAATAATACTGTTGGTCACTCCACACTTTAATTTCACTTCGATTAACATATAGAATAATTCCGAAACACAATCTTTTCCTGGTCTCAACACTGTCTAACTTAATCTCACTTTCAGATTTCAAACTTGTTCCTAATCAAAACACATGATCAAAATAATATAATCCTGTTCCAAATTATATCATACACTACAGAGAAACACGTCAAAAAGGGGACAAATATGAGTATGAATGTGCGTGTGTGTGTGTGTGTGTGTGTGTGTGTGTGTGTGTGTGTGTGTGTGTGTGTGTGTGTGTGTGTGTGTGTGTGTGTGAGTGTGTTGTGTGGTACTGGGGTGGAACCTGCGGGATGTATGGGAGTAAGACACAGACTTGGAGACAATACACTTTTAACAAACTCAAAAGAGATAATACTTTACCGCATAACATAAATATTAACGTGAAAGGGATGTATAGTAAACAATGAAACATATCTAAGGGACGAAAGGAGCCATGCGGTTTTTCGGGCTGACGCCGCCACATAATAAAGATGAAACAATTGCTATTATCAAATAATAATCAGGCTTAAAAGGGCTTTAAATGATTTGACATATTCAAAGCGAAGATTATTGGATATATGAGAACACGAAATGACTAAGGATTTAGCAGATATTAAGAGATTTCACGCGAGAATTTCACAAACCTGCGGGATGTATGGGAGTGAGACACAACAGACTGGCGTCTTGACGTTATCCCGGGAAGCGAGAAATCTTATTGTCTCTGACTAAGGATTTTTCCTTATATTTGATTACTTTAATTACTGATCGTTGAGATATGAGATTGTTACTAGCTTATACAGAATTAATTTTGGTGTAGAAAAAGTGTTACTAGTTAAGCTAATGAATTTGATTTCAAATACTACATGAGAGAAATTTTGATAATTTGATAACTCAGCTGGAGTTTTAGCGCGAAACCTGTGTTTGGTAGAATTTAGTAATATATTGCATCATCTTTCTTAATAGAAACTTGTGAAAGGAAATCTAGTAAAATTAATAATTTTAAGATATGGAGTTTGATTTTAATTGTAAATGAATATTAATTAAGCGAATATAAGGAAGTAATTTTCTTTTCATATAAAACTGATTTAAAGGTTGGGGAGGGGACTGTACAAGACTTAAAGATTTCAGGCATTACAAGAGTGTCTATGGTATTGTACATCTTTAATTGGTGACTCTGCTAGTCGCTGTCTGGACCTACTTTGTGATTATGAAGGTGTAGAATCATTCGTCTTTTTGGTTGGTGGTGATTTAATTGTTCCCAAGTGACCAGCAGTCCTTTGTGGTGACTCAGACCATCTTGCTTTGTTTTTGACTGTTAACTCAGAGAGACTCATGGTGAACACTTCTCACTTGTGACTTCCTGTACTGACGCCTCATTACTTCACGGAACTCCGAGGGATCCATTTGACGGCTGTACCTTACTAGTGACTCGGAGGAAACCATGTGATGACTGGATCTTACAGTTGACTCAAAAAGATCCATATGTTGACTGATATTGTCTGGCAACTCAGAACCTGGGGAGGCGATGGTCTAGTGGCTAGCGGTCGGGCATACCAGCTCAGGGTCCCGCATTCGAGCCTCGGCACGGGCTGGCCAGTTTTCTTCGTTACTACCGCCGAGTGGCCTAAGATCACCCACATGCTGCCATAACACCACCCTCGCCAGGACTGCAACGTTATATGTGCGAGGAGCTTCCGCTGGCAGCATGAGCCTATCAATAAGAAGAAACAAGGCGTAACTTGAAAATTTTAAACGGCGCTACTAACGAGCGGAGGCCAACCATCTAAGGTCTCCTTGAAGCCTTCCGGCGCTATGGGTAAAAAAAGAAAAGATAAAAGAAACGGCTCTCACTGGTGACTCTGATGGTGTCCTGTGATGACTCACACTGGACACTGATTCAAGGGCTGCATCCCTTGTGCCAGACACAGTGGGTGAGGAGGATACTGGTCTGTGTTGCCTGACCCTTGGTGGTGGCTCAGGAGGCTGATGTCCCATTCTTACTCTGTTGGGTGAAACAGAGTGTATTCTGTGTTGCTGGATGTGACTTGGTGATGTTGGTGGAGGCCAGTGATTTAGAGGAAAGGATGCTGGTGGAGGATAGAGTTGAGATGAGTTTGTTGGTGATAAAAATTGGTTCTGAATATCTTCTTGCAGGAAGGAAGATGCTGGTACCTCTTACTGCATGTGAGACAAAAAGCCGGTATCCATATTTGGGTGACATTCTGAGCACTAGAAGTGTCGTCTGAGTGTTTCTTCATTTCTTGATTTTAGGTGATCATGGCGTTGATGGTGTCCCGACGCACTCATAGGATTTGTTACCACTCCAGTACAGTGATCCAATTCGATATACATAAGGCTCTTTCTGGATCCTTCGTCAGACTGCAAATTGTGTGTCATTTTCCTCTTCTAGAAATACTGTTTCACTTCTTTGTTAAGCTGATGAATGCTTCCCTGAGTCCTCTGCTCCTCCAAGATATGCAGGTGTGTTTCCAAGTCAGTGTTGATCAGCGGTGGAGGAATGTTGTCCTCACAGAAGATTGCAGACTGACAACTGGTCTTGATCTTTTTGGGGGTTGTCTTAGTTTAGATTGAGTTATTTTGTCTTGGTTATGTGCTACAAGGAGGGAATGTGCCTCTGGTGCAACTAGACTTCGGATTGATAGTATTTTTTATGTTTTGGAGGTTTGGTATTCCCAGGTGATAAGCCTTGGGCAGTGTGTGACGTGCTTTTGGTACTTTGTTGATGCGTGGGAGGTGGTCTTGGTATTCTGCCATTATGCGTAAATGCTGTACTGCTTTTCTCGGCAACTGCAGTGTGTCTGGTGACTCTTCCAAAGTGTACCATCTTATATCGCTGCGATGAAAATGAAGGCAAGGGTATCACACTGACTCGTTTATAGCTGTCCGGCCTTGTATGATTCTGAAAAAAGGGTACGAGACGTATGAACGTTAGAGAATTTTTTTTTTTTAAATTGCAGTAATTAGTGGCAATAAAGTATAACATAATTAACTTCCCTAACCTTTGATTTGTTGTTTTTCTTTCTGGATAGACTTTTAAGAGTGAAAAGCATTTGGTTCTGGTGGTGGTGGTGGTGGTCAGGATTAAAGGTAATGTTGCCTAGTGCAGTGGTGGAGTTGCTTTTGGAGAAGTAGACGCCTGTAAGGGAAAGGGAATGGTGCTGTGAGGACTCTTACCATATCTAGCTTCTTTACTTTATGTTCATACGAAACTTACAATTCTTGCCTTAACCTTGACAAGATAATCAAATATGTTAAAATAGTTCAGTTCATAAGAAACTGAAATATCTTTCCTTAACCTTGAAAAGATAATTATACTGTATATAAATAAGAAAAATCGATATATTATAAGATTCGACAAATTAGTCCTTCAAGAACATCTCCACTAAACAGGTAGTAATCTAATACCAGAAGGCAGCCATCATCCTAAAGGGGGAATAGGTAAAACAAGGCATGCATACACACACCCATACACACATACATAAATACTTCCCTCACTTAGCCTCTAGGCCCCCAGAGAAGAGAAGTACACCTCGCCCAAACACAGCACGTCAGGTCAGTAATACTTTATACAAATAGTAAAATAGACAATAATTTATCTAGTCCCTTACCAACACATCAACTCATCTCTCAAATACTTTTTCTTGCTGCGGTGTCGTAAGAAGCAGGCGATGGCAGCAACGTTAAGCATCAACAGGCCAAACACTGACATGATCACCAACAGCAAGAAACTGGTGACATGAACTTCAACCTTACCTTCCACACCTTTCCCTCCGCTTGCTGATGCAATAATAACATAAACTCAACGTATCACATCGTTAGGTATCCCTACTGATATTCTCACTGTAGTAATATGAGTTATTGTGATTCTTTACCAATATATGGCAGGCAATACATGCTTTGTAATGGTAACTCAACCAAAAATTTGGTTATTCAAAATAATATCTGATATGTTTAATTTTTTCAATAATTTATAGTTATATTCCTAGTGCTATGTATGTATGTGTGTGAATAAAAGGGAAAACAGCATATAAAGGAATGAATAATTGCTATTTAGTTAAATAAAAAAAAGGTCCATTTTTTCAGAAAGTATATAGTGCACATATTTACATTGAAGCTTCAACACATTCTAAAAGGGTTTGTATTAACTTACTCAAAGTAGTGACAGTGACTGGTGGCGTGACATAGGGCCAGTTTCAAGAATAAACCATTTTCCATCGGGATACGATGGAGCATCGGGCGCCCGGCCGTCGGGTATACGACGTGGTAAGCTCAAGAAGGACCATTTGTCAACCCGACGGTCGGGATTCCCGACGTCGGAGGCAGGCGTACCAACATGCATCAGTACGTATGTGGCGGCGTTGTTATTATGCTTGCAAGGTAGGAGTTTCAAGCCCGGAGATGAGGTCTTCATACTTCTACCCAGCAACACTAGCAAGCTCTTTGTGTCCTGGAAAGGCCCCTATAGGATCTTGCAGAAAAAAAAGTGAAATTGACTATTTAGTTGATCTTCCTCAAGGACCTAAAGTCTTTCACATCAACATCTTGAAGCAATACCATCGCAGGGCCCAAGTTCAACGTATACAGGTCCTGGATGAAATTGCTACACTAGAAGCACTCTCTGCGCCTGGAAAAGATGGATCCACCGTCATCGAGGAACCCTTTCCCAACGAGATTTTTCAACTCCCGACGACACCGAGTTCTGCAGAGTCTCCTGCTACTGGAAAATCTGAGGTAGGAGAATCTCTCATCTGGGACCAGCACTCTAATATTGACGATCTCCTAGAGGAGTTTGCTGATGTCTTTTCAGATGTTCCAGATCACTGCACTACCTTGGAATACGACATCACTCTCACCACGACCGACCGAGTTCAAGCCAAGGTTTATCCAGTCCCCGTTCATCTTCAGCCGTCCTTCAGGCAAGAAGTAGATACCCTCTTCCAGCAAGGAATCACCCAACGCTCGTCCTCTCCGCACTGTTCTCCTGTTGTGATGGTAAGGAAACCCGAAGATTCGTACAAAATGGCTATTGACTATCACCAATTAAATTCCATCACAGTTTGCCATGCTGAACCCACCTGCAACATTACCGAGGACTTGCATAAATTCTCAGAAGCCAAATATTTCAGCGAGTTGGATCTGTGCAATGCGTATTACCAGGTATCTCTTAGCGACAGGGCCAGGGCTCTCACCGCTTTTCCAACCCACCTGGGATTGATGGAATTCGACCGTATGCCTTTCGGTTTCTCTATTGCCTGTGCTACCTACATATGCCTCATGTGCATTGTGCTCGCTGGGCTCTCTAATGTCTCCTTCTACTTTGACAATATTTTTGTTTATTCAAAGGACTCGTCTACCCATCTAGAAGCTCTCCGAGGAGTCCTGGAACGATTGAGGGAGCATCATCTAACCGTCAAGCCATCCAAGTGTCGTTTCGGAGTATCATCCATTCGCTACCTTGGATTCATCGTCGACGGGGCGAATCTTCGACCTCAATATGACAAGACCGACGCCATCACTGCCATGCTTCCACCTACCAGCAAGAAACTTCTGAAAGGTTTCCTTGGACTTGTGTTCTTTTATCTCATGTTTATCCCGCAAGCAGCTGAATACACCGGTTCTTTGTCCGATCTGCTCAAGAAGACTGTTCTCTAACCATTGGTATGGAATGAAGACTTGTTGGCGCGATTCAAACATCTCAAGGATACGTTGGTCTCGCCACCAGTGCTCCGTCTGCCAAACCCGGACCTGATCTTCGTTCTGAGGAGCGACGCCTCCAGCCGCGGAATTGGAACAGTCCTTCTGCAGTACTACAGCGACTGTCCCCATCCCGTCGCCTACGCCAGTCGAAAGTTTCTCGACCGTGAAACAAGGTACTCTACGATTGAACGAGAATGCCTTGCTGTCATCTTCTCCGTCAACAGGTTTGACTTCTACCTCCGCGGTAAGGAGTTTATTTTAGAGGTGGATCACAAGCTTCTGTTGTATCTATCTACCTTCAAGGGAAGAATGATAGACTGCTTCGTTGGGCTTTGTCTCTTCAAGCCTATAAATTCAGAGTCATTCATGTAGCAGGGAAGGATAATTTTGGCGCTGACCTACTTAGCAGGGCTTGTTAAATTTTCGTGTAATCTACTTTCAGCAGATTCTTGTTTGGGGGACCGTGTAAGGGATTCGAACGGCCAGCCACCTGACGACCTGCTGGTCTTGTTAACTATACTCTGTCGGCCTCGTTATCCTACGCTCTGCCGACTTCGTTATCCTACGCCCTGCCGGCCTTGTTATCCTCGCCGGCCTCGTTCAAGTCAGCCGGCCTTGTTCCGGGCCCCTGGCTTCTCTATCTCCCCCTTGCTCGGCTTCTCCGAGGCAACGTCACGGTCCCGGCTAGCTAGACCAGGCAGACACCAGCCACAGCTCACCGTGAACACACCTTGCCTCCTCCACTTTACGCTGGTCCTTTTTCTCACCGGGAAAGTTGCACTGCCTGGGCTCTTGTGCTGCCTCTCCCCTGGGCGCTACTGCCTGCCCGTTCACCACTACTGTCTCCCCGCTGAACTCCTGTTGAAGGACTTCACCTCTCCGGTCGTCTGCTGAGTTATGATTTTTCCGGTGCACCCATCCCCGGTGACTCAGAGGGCCAAACCTTGCACACAGCGGTGGTTATATATTTTTTCTTTGTTATTATTGAGGTTAATTATACTCACTTTATTTGTGTGCTGTTTTCATTCCCAAAAGGCAATTAAGGCATCCTTGGCTATAACATCTTATTTTCGAGGGCGAGAGATCGTGGCCTCCCGTTTCCCTCACAATAAGGCGGGAGAAACCAGTTAGGAGACTATAGAAGCGTTCAGGAAGTAAATATGTGGATGAAGAGGGCAATCCGAAGACTACTGGATACTATTGAACGCTGTGCTATGCTGTAATATTTTTTTTTTTTTTTGGTGTTGGTATTATCGACTGACTAATCCAACATGGTGGCGCTCTTTTTTTGTGGGGCCTTATCGCCGCAGAAAAAAGCTTACTGACTAATATATAATAGAGTCGGGACCAATTATAGCCGCAGTATATGTAGTTTTTAGATGGCAAGAAAATGTGAGGTAATAAAAGAAGCCGTAAACTCCTGTGAGTGTGCAGAATTATGTGTAGGTGGTATAGTGCCCTTGGTAAATTTTAGTTCTTCACAATGACTGTATGTGGCATTAGGTATTAGACTGTATGTGATAGTTAGGAGACCTTACAAACCAGTTAGGAGACTGTACGTGGAAGCTAGGAGACTGCATGTGGCAGTTAGGAGACTGTATGTGGTAATTAGGAGACCTTACAAACAAGTTAAGAGACTGTACGTTGCAGCTAGGAGACTGTACGTGGCATTAAGGGACTGTATGTGGCAGCTAAGAGACTGTACGTGGCAATTAGGAGACTGTATGTGGTAGTTAGGAGACCTTACAAACCAGTTAGGAGACGGTACGTTGCAGCTAGGAGACTGTACTTGGCATTAGGGGTTTGTATGGGGCAGCTAGGAGACTGTATGTGGCAGTTATGAGACTGTATGTGGTAGTTAGGAGACTGTATGTGGTAGTTAGGAGACTGTATGTGGCAGTTAGGAGACTGTATGTGGTAGTTAGGAGATCTTACAAACCAGTATATATATATATATATATATATATATATATATATATATATATATATATATATATATATATATATATATATATATATACATATATATATATATATATATATATATATATATATATATATATATATATATATATATACATATATATATATATATATATATATATATATATATATATATATATATATATATATATATATATATATATATATATATGTGTGTACAAACTTCCTCGATAAATCAGTTTTTTGGTGAGTATTCAGATGATGTTTTGTGTGAAAATGATTCTAGCGGTTATATTATATACCGTTGTATATTCATATTAAAATGGGATGGATAATTATACTTCAAATCATAATCATACTGAGAGAGAGAGAGAGAGAGAGAGAGAGAGAGAGAGAGAGAGAGAGAGAGAGAGAGAGAGAGAGAGAGAGAGAGAGAGAGAGAGAGAGAGAGAGAGAAGAGAGAGAGAGAGAGAGAGAGAGAGAGAGAGAGAGAGAGAGAGAGAGAGAGAGAGAGAGAGAGAGAGAGAGAGAGAGAGAGAGAGAGAGAGAGAGAGAGAGAGAGAGAGAGAGAGAGAGAGAGAGAGGGTCCCATGAGGGTCCGATGG
>JAXIVD010006550.1:20000-23546 GCA_036785275.1 Cancer borealis | reverse complement strand
CTACGAATCTACGGACATTCAACCTACGATTTCATTTACTTTCTGTCTTCATGAAGTAACTAAGGCCTACGATATGCTTCTATTGTAGTGGTTATTGAGCTTCTTTTTTTTCGGGTAGCGTGTCATGGTGCATCAAAATATAATTACATAATTGCAAAGTTTGAATAATAAAAAGGAAAAAATAATATTAATGTTTTTATGATACTCAAATAATTTCCTCGTCGACAGGAAATACGCTAGCAAGGTACATAATTAAGCCAGCCTTCAGGTGTAAGCTACAGGTGGATTGAGTACACGTAAGCTGTCATTATTCTAGGTAATACATATGTAACCTATAGAGTCACAATTGTAGTGTTGGTCTGTGATAATTATGAAACAAAAGCAGAACCTTATAATCACTGCCATTTCCACACAAAATAGAGAGTTTAATTATAGTACAGCAAAATGGTAATTACTACAATGATGTTATAAGCAAATAATCAGTTAGCAGTCGAGGTTATCCATGTAAAAACATCAGAATTAATACTACGAAACAGCTATATTGCTTTAAACACAAGGCGAAGGATGTGTTCCTGTGATGGCCACAGCACGGTATCACGCGATGAAAAGTTAGGTTAGGTTAAAGGTGCTTACGACATACCATCATCGCGCCTTGGGTTGAATGGAAGCAAGAAAGGCAATAAAGAAAAATTGTTCGAGATCTCTTCTGGCTCGTTGCCCGAACTAAAGATAACTTACACTTGGCAAGAGTCTGACAGTTATTAATGCTCAACAGTCAGTTCTTGGTGCAGACAGACTTGTTTACTGTGATATTAGTTTATCATGTGTTTCACTCGCCAATTGTATAATATAAAGCTACTTATAGGAATATGAATCAGGTTTACAAGTAGTTTACCCAGTTATTCAAGAGTGGTAGTGAAGCGTAATGCAATGTACTTGTTATCTAGTTCGTTTCCATTTACTGTACAACTGTTGGATGATAAACCTCACCAATATTAAACGAGTTATATTTTCAACGTCAGTCTCTCCTTCCCAGATCAGGAAACTCTCACGATGCCTAAAGTCAATTTTTATATTATACTCTGAAAATAATCATGACAATCAACCACAACTGCTTCCTGTTGAACCAAGTCATCACAACAAGTCTCAAGAGGCGAGTCAACAACACAAAACCATGGATCTCCACCACAAATTGAGAGTCAAAGGCAGATCGTTCTCAATATTTCAATGACACTTTAAAAGATGACATGGAAAGAAAGGAAAGAGTGGAAGCGGATCCTTCAAACAGAGCTTATCACTCCTTCCACTAGGCTGAAGAACTGAACCACTGAGGGAATACAGAGTCCTTTGTACGGCGCCTCCATCAGCTGCTGCAAGAACGCTCCTCCATTCTTTGTTATTCTGGCCACTTGCTGCCTCTCTCAGGTATTATTCTTGCCATTCAATATAACTGTAATATCTCCGTATATATTTTATCTACCTACGTATGTTCATAGAGAAAAAAATTATAGAGAAAGAGAAAGAGAAAGAGAGAGAGAGAGAGAGAGAAAAAAAAATAGAGAGATGGGGATAACATGCAACACAAACACACACATTTCTCTGCCGTAGAAACAACACTTTTCCTGTGTGTGTGTTGTAGTCTGGAATAAATGGTTTGTTATCCTTGTGAGCAGCTCTTTGCACCAACAACACACTGATCGGAAGGGCAAGGCACGTGGAGGAATCAGACATCACACTGACCAAACACAGCAAACCACTCAAGACACGTAGATGAGAGTGAACCAATAGTTGAGTCTCAAACACAGACATAAACACAAACATATACAAACCAACACGAACATAGAGAAAAGAAAACTCAATCATCGATGAAAACAACTCACAGAAATCAACATCTCAGACCAGAACATTTCGAAATTAAGATTCTGATGTCTCAAGAGCCAGACAGGATCTCATTTCCCTCCATCCTCCTCACTGCCGCCACAAGGGACAACAAGGACTTCCAAGAATGTAACTCCCCGCGCCACTGACCGAGGTGGGGAGCAGCCAGGCAGAGTATTCGTTACTATGTTCCACAGGACGCAGCATCGTAAACCCAGGAGTCAGCATCCTAGCAGCGAAGTGAGGTGATGCCGGGAATAGAGAACAGCCGTGAGTAAATACCGAAAAAGAAAGAAAAGGTTAAGAGGGACGAAAAAATACTCTCTCAAATCGTTTCCTGCGGGACACATGACATGATGGGAACGTCGCGAGGCAAAAGGAATTGAAAAAGCAAGTCTCCTTCACATTGCCGGTCAATGTTACCTCAGAAAACAACTGCGTCATTGGGTAAGCTGAGCGGAGGACAAACATGACCGCTGTGTGAAGATATTGCTGAGTTATTAATAAGCCTCTGCTTCTGCACAGCGTCCTTCCAGGCATCAAGGTGTGACCTCACTAACACTGCGAGCCGAGGATGCATACACACACCTCCCAAGAGTCACGTCACAAGATGTACAGAGTTGGGCAGATAATCATGTTTATTTCGTCAGCATGTCTGTTTCTAGGTCATATTAGCAAAACATACAAGGAACACAGATCTCTAACTCTTGGAAATGAAGGAAAATTATTAGTTTTGTATAGTATCATTCAACTAAATCAAGTTTTTCATATATAAAAATATATACTGATGCAGAAAAATAGTATGTTTACATTAGCTGTGGCAGCATGTTGGCCTTGCTCGCACTAATGCTGCTGACGTGATGAACGCACGATTTCCAATCCTGTAACTCCCTCCAGAGGTGATCAATACGGAACAAATCGTCATTTCATCCATCGGTGAAAGCGACCCAATTATATAAACATAATAAAATGAAAAACTGTGGCCACGCTATCTTCCACAAAATTACTTTCTTTTTTGTTGGTATAGATGTAATCACCTACAATACTTGAACCTATTGTATAGTCTCTTTTCTATACGTAAACATGGCATCGTTAGCAAAGGCTGTCGGGACACCCAGCAAATTCCAATAGAAAACAATACATTTATACTGAATACACACACAAATAAAATGACTCTGTAAAAACTTATCAAATATATGCAGAGTGAATAAAAAGAAAAGGATGTTAATTTTTAATAATAATTTCCGACACTAATTTTCTATAATTTTGGTTGGGAGTCTTTTTTTGACACAACTCAACGCTTTGTGAGCACCTCGCGGCAACAGGATATTTGTCACCCTGGCAACGGCTGTATCCTTGAATTTGATCTTAAAGCTTACATTATGTTGTTTTTCCTATGTACTGGTGATAGTGTGTGTGTGTATGTGTGTGTGCGTGTGTGTGTGTGTGTGTGTGTGTGTGTGTGTATGTGTGTGTGTGTGTGTGTGTGTGTGTGTGTGTGTGTGTGTGTGTGTGTGTGTGTGTGTGTGTGTGTGTGTGTGTGTGTGTGTGTGTGTTTTAGTATAACCTCGTGTTGTGCTGTCTTCATATCTAATTTTATAAAATTTATTCTTAATCTCATTGATATTCCTTGCTTGCATTGCCACTACCTTCACAACATTCCAAATA
>JAXIVD010006550.1:0-15000 GCA_036785275.1 Cancer borealis | reverse complement strand
TCCATTTTATCGCCACATAATGAACAGGTTCGTCTAGACCAATGGCGGTGCAGGTGTACAGGGGTTGCCTTTGTTGAGGTAGTGGTTGCTGCTTTCTTCCCCTCACCCTTACGATCATCTCAGCTCAAATATTATTGTTTCCTTGTTTCGCCAAATGCTTGAGGGAAAATGATCTTTATAGTCCAACATTTCCTCCTCCTCTTGTAAAGCAAAATGTACCTGAGTATATTTCTATCTTCACTGTAGTATAGTTAATGTCTTTTTACTACTCCTACCTTCCCTCACCCTCAGGATCAAGAGACACTTATACCCTGGAGTCAAGATGGCCTCACATGAAGGGTCTCGCCTCACCCCAGTGCCCATCCGCCCTTCAGAGTATGAGCCAATTCCTCCCACACCTGAGGCCAGAGTGTTTGATCAAGTCCTCACCTCCTGATTCCTCTGTCCGTTTTCTATATAATGCAATATAATATCTTCATGCCAGTGACTCAGTTCCTGGCGCCTCTTGATACTTTTTTCTTTGTTATTTTATTCAGTGTATTGAAATTCATACCTGTGTTTGCTATTTCAATTCATTACCTTCAATTATTTCAATACTTGACATGTTGTTCTGTATCATGATCTAGACTGCATGTTACTTGTTGTTCTCTCTCTTTGCTGTATAACTATGGCTGGCTGAGACTCTCTATTCCCTCTTTACCCTCCTGTACAGCTCCAGCAGTTTACCCTTAACATCATCCATCTTACAGTCCCTTTATCCCTTCAAGTTGACCCTTCCTGCATCACTGGAGGTAAGAATGGTGGCTTTACACAACCTTCCAGAAAATGACATGGGTTCCAAGTAGCCTTCCCCAGCAAATAAACTGTAACACAATAACTGAGAGTCTAAGAACAGTCCATTGTCCGTCCATTTTTACAGTTTCTTAGACTCTCAGTTCATTGTTGTTACAGATTTTAATTTCAACGCCGCACACAGTTATTTGGTTCCCATTGAAGATCATCTATTTGTATTTTGATTATTTCCAGTCGAGAAACTTTAGTATTATTCAAAAGCCTTTCTTTTTGTATTTTTGTATTGACTTTACTTCCGCTATAAAGCCTGAAAGCTGTATGATTTCACCTCAAAAAAGAAAAAAGAAAAATAGACATGGTGGTTTTATACACAGTTTTTAATGTCTATATTACCTGGTCGCTCTATTAATGTCTTCTTTTTTTTCTTTTTAATAATGCACTGAATCTCGTCAACGGCTGCCGGTTCCTCTTGATGTTTTAATTTACATTTTATAACTCGCCTGAAGCTTATCAAAGTTTTTTTTCTCATTTAACCTCCGATATTAAAGGTGCTTCCGGGTGTAACATATTGTGTCACCAGCATTATTATTAGTATTCTCCCCTTTTATGAAGTAACGTAATTTGGGTGGCCACACACAAACCTTTACCGCTGACTGGGGCCAACCCGCTCACCTCTATTGTACCTGTGTGTGTGTGTGTGTGTGTGTGTGTGTGTGTGTGTGTGTGTGTGTGTGTGTGTGTGTGTGTGTGTGTGTGTGTGTGTGTGTGTGTGTGTGTGTGTGTGTTTGCGTGTGTTTGCGTGCACCTTGCAACTTGATGGTTATAGTTTTTGTGTGTACCTATTTTTATCATTGACTTGGTGAGGTAGTAGTAGTTTTGTGGATAGAGGAGGACTAGGAGGAGAGAAGAGGAGGAAATCATGAAGAAAAAGGAGAAAAGAAAAATATACAGCAGAAAAAAAGGAGACTAAGAAGACGAGGAAGAAAAAAGGAAGATAAGATAAACCGAAACTCACATAAAATTCTAGTACTATCTCTCTCTCTCTCTCTCTCTCTCTCTCTCTCTCTCTCTCTCTCTCTCTCTCTCTCTCTCTCTCTCTCTCTCTCTCTCTCTCTCTCTCTCTCTCTCTCTCTCTTCTCTCTCTCTCTCTCTCAGACAGCCAGCATCTCACCCTGCCGGCTATGGGAGACAAAAGACACAATATACTCGTAGATCAGGAAGTAAATCAGGTGTGAAAAATACGGAAATGATTGCAACTTCCGCACATATCTTCCCGCCTTTCCTGAGGACACGCCAGCGCTCAGCAGTTAACAATATTACACACACACACACACACGGGCAGACTTTCATCCCGTCGAAGATCAAACACCACTACGCAACACCTTTTATTCAATGTTCTTCAACCATTTTTAAAAGATCTACAGATTCCTGCAACATCATCCTGCCTTTGAGGACTTATCGCTACAACCTCTTCCTCCTTCTTCACTTTCTCTTCCTCTTCCTCCTTGCTGACCTAAATCATAGGTAGGAAAAGTGTAGATAAAAGTGCCGTCAAGATGAAGATAATTGAGTTACATCGCAATACTCTATTAAAATTTTTTCTCGTGTTCTTCGCTGGAGTTTCTCGTCGCCAGCGCATCTCTTTTGATCACATTGCCTTCTTATTTTTGCTGATGATACACACACACACACACACACACACACACACACACACACACACACACACACACACACACACACACACACACACACACACACACACACACACACACACACACACACACACACACACACACACACACACACACACACACACATACACACACACACACACACAAACAGGAAGACAAAACAGGCTGCCTCCACTCAGATGCAAGTTCTCGCTTCCAGTCAGTGATCGAAGGCAGGCGCTAAGACCCTTTACCGAGGGTCCGCCGGCCGCCCGCTGCTCGCCTCACGCCAACACGCTGCACACAAAAACTCACATTCAAAAGAAACTTCTCTTCGTCAATACACGCGAAAATAATTCTAATATGATTCTAACAAAGTGAATGTTCTGGTGAGATGGAGTGGAAAGCAATAATTTCACATCAGTAATTATGAATGAAAATTATTGAACAGTAATTTGTTGTTGAGATTGAACTTTATGTGTACCTGTCCTGGAATTACGACCTCGTCTCAGCGTGACCAGCCTGGCGCCGATATTACCTGGAACACCATTAATTAAGTGAAGGTGACACGAGGCAGCTTTCGTGTGTCTATCCGTCCTCGTGGCTGAATATTGACTTGTATTTACTTCGTATTTACTTTGTATTTACTTTGTATTCACTTAGACAGCCTTCACTACACCTTTATGGAACAACCTGTATCCCGTTCCTTGGCTTCCTCGTTCTTAGAAACAACATAGTACATACGCCAAGACCGTGACACCTCCACCTGCAAGAAGCCCGCTCAGCCGCCCATCCCCTCGAGGGTGAGTGCATCCAGCTCGTTAAGACTCGTCCCCTGCAGGTGAGCCCTCCAAGGTCTGGCCTCTCCATAAGATAAATCGAGGTGAAGCAATTTTCCTTCCCAGCTTTACGAGAACCATCTGCATCTCATTTGAATACTGTTCCTTGGGGCGCCTTCTTGGGAGTGTTGTGCTATCTCGATCCTGCTAATGACGTCACCTGTTCCTCTCCTGCCTTTGTGACGTCACCTGTTCCTCTCCCGCCCTTTGTGACGTCATGGTCAGCCCGCCGCCCCGCCCGTCCACCCAAGAAATGGCTCAGCTAACTGTGATTTGTTGCACCACTTAGGGCGGAATGGTCGTCAATTCTGCCTGATTACCGCAAGGCTCGCGTCGTTCATATTTACAAACTATTTTCCAGCAGCAAAATAGTCTTGCTCGCCTTCATTAAGCCAAAACATAACGGGATTTTCTCAACAGTCGATATGGATGAAACCGTTTTACGTCATTTAATTTTTGTCGGAGGAGGTAATAGTATTTTCTTTTGGTGCAGCTGGGAATGTTCTCCTAAAAAACAACATTGCACAGCTGAATGTCGGTAAAAAGCCATTTATTGAGCGAAAATTAAATTAGGAACAAATCACATAATTTCTCGCTCCGTATTACTGCTGTCACAATGAAGCTTCAAGAGCGACTCCTGCATTACAAACGTGAATGGAACTGATTGTTTACACACGCACACGCACACGCACACGCAGAAGCACAGACGGGAAGGAACCAACAAGCAGCAATAGTTTCAGCAGTAAGGCGGCGAGGCAACACTGCATACTACTTGTGAAGTCAATTATTCAGTCAACATTATAATTACGAGACAACTAACTTCTATATCACACGTTGCTGTAATGGAAGTCTGCACGTAAGCCTTTAAACCATGTACGTACAGCCTCTCAAACACGTACGCAAGTCTCATACACGTGCACACCCCAACTAAACGCTACAGGGGATCGGCAGTGTCCGCCGGCGTGCCCAGGGATGAGATTCTTAGTGAGGGAAGACACAGGTGGCAGGAAGCCCATCACGGCGCTAGTACATCTGTGTGATGGCTGGATCCTTGGTGCTTAGGCAACGCATGTGAGAGTCAGAAGGTGTAGTTTAACAGCTGGTCTAAGAGGTTGTTCACGGACTCAATGGAACGTGACTAATGAGGCAGAGAAAGACAAGAAGGAGTCATCAGAATAGTAATGAATAGTCCTTAAAATGTGTAATTCAGGAATATCACATGCAGAGGACGAGTGAGGAGCATAATGCTATTTTGGTAAACTCGTTAATTTACATATGTTAAGAATATCAATGCCGGTTCTGTAATATATCAACAAACTGGCCTGAATTCAATTTGTGAAGAAAAGGACATATACAAGTAAGGATACACCGTTCTATGTCAAAGCAAGATCAAACTTTGACGCTAATGGTGATTCAATGGGAGCAGCAGCCAGGACACAGGATGGAGCCAACTGCCCTCCGCGGCACTCGTGCGAGGCCACAGTCAGGTGGTCGATGAAACTGAATCAGCGGGTGGTGACGGTAGGGATGGGCCAAAGTTGGGTTACAGACTTGCCTGACGCGGACATCATCGCCTGCACGACACTGCCAGGTGGTGAGGGAGGCACAGCGATCACCCGTCACACACCACCACTGACAACACCTCCACCCACTAATGGAAGCTGGATGAAGCTAATGGCGTCATTCCATTACTTAAAGTTCATATTGATCTTTCTTTGGTAAAGTGAGTTACTAAACAGCTCTGAGTTACTTTGTTTAGTCATTGAATGTGATTTCTAGTGTCAAAAGCATATATTTTACGTACAAAGGGATTAAAACCTAACTAATTATGGATGCTGAAAAGGACACGACCTGGTCTCACATCCGATGCCAGATTTATAGAATACTGCCACATAATTCCCGGCGTGTCGTAAAAGGAGACTAATAGGGCCGGCACGGGGTCTGGGGGTGTATTGGGGACCCCCTCACCGTTTTATTTCCTCCTCAGATGACGCAAGGTGTAGAGGGAAGGGGGAGATTAAATTTTCCTTGAACCCTAAAGACGCTTTGTCTTGGCTATCCCCTCTTTAAAGGAGGATATAGGCCTGGTGTGTGTGTGTGTGTGTGTGTGTGTGTGTGTGTGTGTGTGTATGTGTGTGTGTGTGTGTGTGTGTGTGTGTGTGTGTGTGTGTGTGTGTGTGTGTGTGTGTGTGTGTGTGTGTGTGTGTGTGTGTGTGTGTGTGTGTGTGTGTGTGTGTGTGTGTGTGTGTGCCGGGTTCATAATGACATCCGGGCCTTTAAATTAGGGGTGTTATCTTTTTTCCTGTGGGTCCAGATCGGCCTGGATTGCCAAGGGCGGGCGGTGGTCGTACATTAGTCGTCATTGTGAGTCTCTTAATGGGAGACTATTGTATCCGGCAGTCTGGCATCGATTGTTGTGCTCTAGAGGAATGAGTGCTTCCTCTGGCTGTCTGTCTGTCTAGTTCTGTGGCTCTCTCTCTCCCTCTCCCTCTCTCCCTTTCTCTCCCTCTCTCCCTCTCTCCCTCTCTCTCTCTCTCTCTCTCTCTCTCTCTCTCTCTCTCTCTCTCTCTCTCTCTCTCTCTCTCTGTTTCCACTGTAACACTAACACCCACCTGCCACAATCATCCCGTACACTGGCAAGGGTTTCCACTGCAAGGCTTCTGATCGCCTCCACGTGCCTCACATTGAGCTTGATACTCCCCGCTGGCCCGCGTCTCCCTGTTCTCCACCACCAAACCAACCTTACTCGGGCGTGCTGCTTACTATCACATAATTAGTCACATTTCCCGCTATTTCTATGCTTTAAGATACACATTAGTCAATAATGCAAGGATGGTGATATAGAAAATACATATGAGTGTGTATGTTAAGGGATGAGGGAAGTAGGTTAGGTTAGGTTTTAATTCGTGTTAAGATTCATGTCCACGCCGAGTACATAGTTTCTCACTCTCTTCGTCTGCTGTTGCTGTGGTCGCTGTGGTCGCTGTGGTTGTGTAATTGATTCCAGCTGGACGGACTCACCACTTTCCTGTAATGACTCTGAGCCACCACACAGCAGGAGTGGCTCGGCTCCGTGGCCACGAATAATGGAATACAAAGTTAGGTGTCGTGGGTGGCTCTCCGTCGTTCACTTCTTTGTCGTGAATAATACAAGTGATCCGTTTTAGCACTCAGCCTTTGTGTCATTAGGTAAGATTTCTCTGGTCGAAAGTACGAGTATTTTTTATTTATTCTGCAAACACCAACATTTTTCTTTATAGTAATTCTCTGTTATTGACTCGTGCGAGGTATCAAATAAACTTATTGATGTTTCAGGTAAGGTTTTGAAGAAGATATTACCGTTTTACAATCAGATCAATCGAGTATTAAAATTCTTCCTTGAGGCGAGTTTCGATTCAATTGATTTCAAGTCTCGGTTTCCACACCTTGATACAAATAAAAGGATAATTCAAGGGATCCAATAGGAATGTGATCGAGTTCTCTAGAAGCATCAAAGGGGATCGAGGGAGTGTTAGTTTGCCTCCACAGACTCTCAACAGACTCTCAACAGATTCTCAACAGACTCTCAACAGACTCTCAACAGACTCTCAACAGACTCTCAACAGACTCTCAACAGACTCTCCTGCCTCAAGTTTGTCTGTCATGAACTACTGAGGACAGAGATCTCCTTTCACGTCTCCCTCTCTCTCTCTTCTCTCTCTCTCTCTCTCTCTCTCTCTCTCTCTCTCTCTCTCTCTCTCTCTCTCTCTCTCTCTCTCTCTCTCTCTCTCTCTCTCTCTCTCTCTCTCTCTCTCTCTCTCTCTCTTCCTCTCCGTTTCCTCTCACTTTCCTTCACCACAACGATGCATAATTTTCAACTCCTGCCGCCCTAGTAGTGAAAGGTGTGGAGAGGGAAGGTGAGAGAGGAAAGGAGTAACGGAGAGAGGAGAGAGGAGAAAGAAGAGGGAAGAAAGAAAGAAAGAAAGAGGGCTTGGCAGCATACCTTTCCGTCACTTGATGTTTGTAAGTGGACATCATCCTGTCAATTAAAATCTCGGACCATTTATCACGTCGCCTAAAGTCACCAAATTTCAGGTTCATTCCCCCAGGTTGGCCGAGTTCAATGCAGGTTCTAGCACCGGTCTGCACTTCTTGCTTCATGTTCCTCACTCTCTCGGTGCAGGAAGAAAAGTCTGGCTGTGTCGAGGGGAGGCTGCGGTAGTTTGGGGAAGAGGTACGTTCAAAGTCAGGCCAGGAAGACCCAAGTTATGCAAAGCTGCTCTGGAATGTCGTAAAAATAAAGGATACAAATAGCAACGTCCAGTCGAGGGTGGTGGAGCTTCAAGGAATTTTGCGAGACAGCTTGAAAGGAAGAGTTATAAGTTGTGTTTAAATCGTTATATCACGTTTTCTTTGGCTATCACATCATCCATCCATTTCCCTCCATCTGTAGCGCCTGAGTGGACGTGTGGTAGAGAGGAGTGGAGTGCAGAGTGGACGCGCAAGGTAAGTGGTGGCGGGTTGCAGTCTTTTTAGGGTTCGTGTACCTCTCTGCCCTCACCTCCACTTTGCTTCCCTGGCACGCATCTCGCTGCTCAAGTGTCACCACCGGAATGAAGTGTCTCTTGAAAAGGCGACGTAGCAAGAGACTGACTGAGCTGCGGGTGGAAAGGAGGAATGGGATGGGCGGCGAGGGGAAGTGAGGGAAAGGAAGGGAAAAAACGAGGCATTGGACAATATTGGTTTACGTAATGTAAAATGACCTCTTAATGGCACGGTTCTCCTTCGTCTAGTGTTAACGCGTGACAATGGACCGAATTCTCAAGTAACTTTTAATGAACTTGTGACATTTGACTTGAAACACGATCTTACCCTAAAAAAATAAAGGAAATGTACTATATTATATCCTAACATCACCACAGACTAAAGCATAACTACAAGGAACAAGTATACCTGATCCTCTTGTTCTATATCTACATCAAGCAAAGGCACAGGACAAAACATAACAACTATGAAGGTACAGCAGTGACCTTGAAGCCCCACACCAGTGACCTCTTTCCCCCAAGTCTAGCTCCCATGCACCAGTCTGTTCCTTTTTGTTTCCTCTGAGTGGTTTGCATCACCGTCACTTTATCCATTCTGACCGAGACAAAAGGAGAACCTACAATAACAGGCAGGACCACGCAAGGCACCACTAACCTGCACCGTATTTATCACAGCCTGCAGGACCTACAACACCTAAGAGCAAACATAAGTCAAGTACAGATAGAGGCAAAAGAAAGTGTGTCATGGAAGTGAAAATGGAGAAGGAAGAAGAGGAAGGGAAAACAGAAGAGACCAAGAGAGAGAGAGAGAGAGGGAAAGGGAAAGATAGAGACAACAAGCAATAGATAAATACGGAAAAAAGGTGAGTGAAGGCCCAATAAAGGGGAGGAATGTGAAGGGAAACTGATTGAAAGAGAAATATCCACAAATACGATGCATGGCGTGACCCGAAAAAATACGAGACACGAGGGGGCTTGAAGAGATGCGGGGAAGGGACGAGCCGGCGGAAGGAGACGAGAGGAGAGGACTGCAAGGAGAGGTCGAGGGCGGAGGTGAGGCTAAAGGTGATCCAGGAGTTTTAAAGGGAAGGGAGTGTGACTGTCAACCTCTATGACCTAAAAGATGACAAAGAGGGAAAGGAAAGGATGTGTGTATGTTGATTATCGTTACGCCGTCATTATCCATCACTATCCATCACTTGAGGCGTAACACACATGGTTTATGGATAACGAGGTCACGTCAGGTCAATCGTTAGCGGGAACTGTTTGTTTTTATCACTCAATATAAAAATGGATAAAAAACAAAACAAATAAATAATCAGAGACAATACTAGCCCTGCCCTTAATTGGAATTCTATTTTCTGTTTTTGGGAAGAGATTTATGTAGTTTTTTTTTGTTCTAAATTTTGTATTGTAGCTCCCCCTTGACCAGCATTCTCTCCATGCAAAACATAAACATAGTAATGCATGAATAAGTAAACAAAGGATTATGCAATTAGCAAAGCACATCCCTGCAGACGAACCTCACGTTAATATGTAAAATAGAAACCACTAGTATTATTGGCAATGCAGTGTTTACATAGCCTTACACACACACACACACACACACACACACACACACACACACACACACACACACACACACACACACACACACACACACACACACACACACACACACACACACACACACACACACACACACACACACACACACACACACACACACACACACACACACACACACACACACTGCAGAAGGTGACAGGTAGTGAAGGCAGTGCAAGCCGAGTGGCAGGTCAGCAGGTGGCCTTCGTGTCCTCACCTGTCCTGCTTAGTGTTTACTTTCATCTCTAATAGTTACGGACCGACCCTGCTATCGATGTGAAGGAGGGTATCAGCGTACAGATGAGAGTTTCGGATTCGTATTCGGATTTGGCTTAACATTTGGGTACGGATGCATTAGTGGGTGTATCTTTTATTTTTTTTGTATCTGTCAATGATGATTTATTCCCATCAGAACTTCAACTATTCACACCCACTTTCCTTTCATCACACGTGTCAGCTGCTAAATCAACTCAGGTAACAAGGCCAGGTAACACTCCTAATTACCTTCATTATCGGACTTTTTCACTCATTAGTGTGCAGGTGAGATCAGCTGAGCACCCGCCTCCTACTTCAAGACCAAACCTTCTTCTCTCATTAATCTAGTGTTTTAGATACCGTTCGCCTCCTCCACCCTACTGCCTTACGCTCACTACTCTGCCTTTACACGGAGAATCTGACACCAAGGGACGAGAGGAACTGGAGAGTGTGGTAAGAAAAAGGAGGAGAGAAGTGAGTGTGTGGGAGGTGAGGTGCGTGTGTTTAGACAAAAGAGCGTTGCTGGGGTATGAAAAGAAAGTGACAGAGGAAGGAGTCTGAGGATAGAGATGAAAAATACATAATGATCTAAGTGTTTGATCATCTAAGGGAAGGTTGGCACGTGGTGAAGTGTGGCACGTAAACAAGTACAGCTGTTTATGTGGAGTGGAGGCGAGTGCACGTATGATATATATAAAAAAAATACTTACGAGAGAGAGAGAGAGAGTAAAAATGTGTGAAGTGTGAAAGGGAAGGTGTCAAGATTAAGATATATGCAAGGAATCAAGGTAAGAACGCGTCACTGAAAAGCGAAGGAGTCAATGATGAGGAAAGAGGTGAAGGCTGAAGAGTATTTGGAGAGACGGAGGGAACGAGAGGAGGAAGGGAGGTGAGAGAGAGAGAGAGAGAGAGAGGGGGATAGAGGGAGGTAGGAGTAGGTAATGGAGAGATGGAGGAGGTGTAAGTGGTGCAGCGTAAGAATGAGAAAGGGGGAAAGCGAAGCGTGGGCGGCACAGCACAAGAGTGAGGGGAAGTGTGTGAAGTGGGCGTGAGGAGAAGTCTGGCAGCGAGAACTATTAAGGAGAGAGAAATATAAGAGGTGCGGGGAGTGAGGGACGTGAGGGAAATAATGCATCCAAGGAGGGGAAGGAAGGAGGTTAAGTGTACGGCAGGGACTGGAAGGGGTTAGGGGGTAGGGTATGCAGGGGTGAGGCTGGTGGGTCAGGAGGACAATGCTGCACCATGTCCCTATTGAATATATCATAGTGTACACGGTAAACACACGCACACTCATACATACATACATACATACATACATACATACATACATACACACATCACCACCGCTTCTCTGCACATTAATATTAAAAAAACAGAGTCGAAAATTTAAGTCCGGTGAAATCCCTTAGTAACGCCGCTTGGTCCGTTAAGTCAAGCTGGTCTCGTGATGACACCCTTCCTAGAACTCCCTCCCACACCGCAGCCAGCTAAGGAGACGAAGGGAAGGGAAGGGAAGGGAAGGGAATTGTGGCTCGGTAAATACTTTTCTTTCTTCCTTAAGCCCCCACGAAGGTCACACGAGACGCCCTTCCATCCTCCCTCAAGAGCCCTGAAACCACGCCAGGATGAAGCTTGATCTTGGTTCGGCGTGAGACTAATACTTCGGTAAATATGTTTCTGCCGCTAAGGTGATGTGAACGCTTGACTTGATCCATTCACTGACAATCTTGGGAATATTGTATAAAAAATGAGACTGTTTGAATAGATACGGGAAGAAAATTGTTATATCTTTTGCTTCGTAGCCGTGAAAAAGGTGCATGTATGTATTCTTGTGTTTGTGTGGGTGCGTGTGTAACATTCTTGTGCGCCTCTAACACAAACTCACACACACACACACACACACACACACACACACACACACACACACACACACACACACACACACACACACACACACACACACACACACACACACACACACACACACACACACACACACACACACACACACACACACACACACACACACACACACACACACACACACACACACACACACACACACACGGGAGGCTGGCATGCTGCTGCTCTCACTCCTGTTTGTTTGACCTGTTTTGTTTTCCTCAACCTGAAATAAGTTCCTCAAAGTTCCACCTTTTTCCACTTTCTTCTTCGTCTGCATTCAATATTTTTTCCACATCAGTGTTCTTTTTAATGAAGTTGACCTGAATTAATGATGGCGGGGCTGCTTTGCGCGCTATCTGCTATAAAAAACCTTACTAGTCGCGCCCTTTTTAATAGATTTCTGCAGCGTGATGACACTACATACCCTACTGTCCTCACCCTCAAGGACGCAGAGGCAGGCGAGGTAAAAGCTGTGTTTCTACTTGAGTTGCGAGCTAACCCAACAACACTCGCAGCAAAAGGGAAAGGGAAGTGGGCACGCGGGAACAACTAAATCTACTGGATATATCAACGTACACTGAAAAATATAATCTCCCCTTAAGCCGCCCTACCGCTGTACAGATTCCCCATGTAAACAGTGGTGGTGGAGGGCCATCTGGTGCGGTGGTACGTTAGGCAGACGTAAACACCGTGGGATCCCGCCTGAGATACACTCCCAACTTTTAACGCACAGCTGAGAGAGATGATCCGGGAAGGGAGGACAAGCAGGACACAGTGCTGCACCGACCCTGTATTCACCCTTCCAACACTACCCTGCCACCCTGTGTTATCTTTATTCTCTTTACCTCACCCACTCACCCTCCCTTCCAACCCTTGTATGATCATTACACCTAATTTCACCCTCACGCCCACTCCCGCTCCTCTAATACCTCACTCACTTTGCTCCACATCGTGCACAACATCCATCAACCTTTTTACCTGCCTTCCCCGCCGCCTCACTGCACCCCACACACCTCCACGCCCCCTCCCCACTCCCACCGCCTTGCCCTCACCTTCCCTTGCCGCCCTAGAACACAGCCACGACATTGCACCTCTGCAACAAAGACCTCACGACCAGTACACAACCAGCTCAAGTAGACTCAATCAGAGTTCAAATTTCCCAACTCTCCCTTCCGCGTTGGCAAACACTCGCGATATCCGAGAACAAACCAATAAACTTGTCTGTGTTTAAGCCTCTAGCGCCTCGGAATATTCTCGCCCAGACATGCAAGGGAAGCAGGGACGCAGGGACGCAGGGACGCAGGGACGCCTCGCCTCGCTGCTCAGGAGACGGTGATATCATAAGGATTGTTCAGCGTTTCCGCCTAACTAACAAACACACATTCCAGATATGAGTTACGGAACTTATTATTAATTAGCAACTCATCTTTTTCCCATGATCTATGACCCTCTACCCTCAGGCTGCAACCTTTATGCGTTCCCCTCACACTTAATCCCTCGCCCTCCGCGCCTACAATCATCCTGTGGCTCCTATCAGCTTCCCTTACTCTCCTCTCCTCCACCACCTCATCCTCCACCTCCCACTCAGCAGAAATCGTTTTATCTACCCTCCCTCCTCCCTGTACCTCAGTCCTTGTTCTTCCTCCTACCCTTAACCCCTCCTGCTCTCCCTCCTGCCTCTACTTCCTCCACACTCTCCCTTCTCCCCACTGAAATTCCTCCCCGTTACCTCTCCTCACCCTCCCTCACACCTGGGCCCCCTCCCCGCCCTACTCCAACAATGTTACTTCTGCCTCATAATCTCCCGCCATATTTCCTTTTAAGATAAATGACTACGTACGATACAACAAAACATAATCCTTGCAGGAGCTTTGAGTTCGCTACACACACACACACATCCTCCCACGTAAATCCCAAGGTATATGTCTCCCCTACCTTCCCCTACACCCACCTACCCACCTACCCACCTACCCACCTACCTACCCACCTCCTCACTTCCCCACACCTATATCCTCTGATCCTGCCGTGACATTTCTAAAAATATAGAAGAAAACAACTGCTTTTCCTGCCTCTGGGCCCACAGCCTAAAATCTGACCACTCACCTCACCTGGCTTGTACCACTTAGCCTGGTTTCGTGTTCTCCTTCCCTCCACCTGCCTCGTTCCCTTCCACCCTTCCCCCCCCACCACCCACCCCTTACCGTACCCACAAGGCTCAACTTTTTTTGTTCCTCTCGCTCTTCCTCCATTTCCTCTTCCGCCTCTTGCTGTTTCTCTTTAGTCACCACGCCCACCTCAACCCGGCTTTCTCTCTCTTTCCCTTTCTCTTTCTCTCTCTCTCTCTCTCTCTCTCTCTCTCTCTCTCTCTCTCTCTCTCTCTCTCTCTCTCTCTCTCTCTCTCTCTCTCTCTCTCTCTCTCTCTCTCTCTCTCTCTCTCAATTTCCTTTGTATATATGTAAATGTGTTTGTGTGAGCATGTGCAAGGATGAATTTATGTGTGTGTATCAGTATGTGTGTGTGTGTGTGTGTGTGTGTGTGTGTGTGTGTGTGTGTGTGTGTGTGTGTGTGTGTGTGTGTGTGTGTGATTGTCCCTCAACCTAATTATCTCCTTAGACTCTATCCCGCCTCCTCCTCCTCTCCTCCTCCTCCTCCTCCTCCTCCTCCTCCTCCTCCTTCTCCTCCTCCTCCTCCTCCTCCTCCTCCTCCTCCTCCTCCTCCTTCCTTCCTTTTCTCTCTTTACTTCAACTTTGCACTTACTCCTTCCTCTTCATTCTTCTCTTCCTCCCTTCATTCCACCACATTTTTCCTCCTCCACCTCCAATCACGTTTCTACCTTCCCGTCTTTCTTCTTTTCTTTTATATCTCCAACTCTCTCTCTCTCTCTCTCTCTCTCTCTCTCTCTCTCTCTCTCTCTCTCTCTCTCTCTCTCTCTCTCTCTCTCTCTCTCTCTCTCTCTCTCTCTCTCTCTCTCTCTCTCTCTCTCTCTCATTCTTTTCTGCGTTCATCCCTCCCTCAAATCACACTTCCCTCCCTCACTCTCGCCTCCGTCCCTGCTTCCCTCAGGGCTGCTTCAGAATCCTACTTTTCCATTTGGTCTCGGCCCCCATCACGGAGGAGGTCATCTAAGTGTTGATTACAGGCGATATTTCTCAGTCGTTTTTACTCCAGAGCCACACTTTTGGTAATGTTATACAAATTGGCCCAGGGAATATTTATATAAAGGTATTTTTTTCTGTTTTTTCAATTTTTTTCTCTCTCTCTTCGTTCCTCCTTTTCTTTCGTTTTCTTCCTCATCGTTTTCTAAATTGGTTGGATGGAGTTTTATGTAAGATTTTAGATAAAGTTAGACTCGTACACCGTGAGTTCTATTGTGTGTTCTTCTTTCTTTTTTTTTCCCATACGCCGCAC
>JAXIVD010006549.1:5000-12500 GCA_036785275.1 Cancer borealis | reverse complement strand
CGGGAGAATGGAATCAATCACAGAGAACGACTTGAGGAAAAACAACCGTCTACTCTCTCCCTCCCAGCGGCGTCCAGGACTCCTCGCTCCCCCAGGTGGCTTCCTCTTGACAGCCTGGATGGTTCGGTGGAGGACGGATGCACTTCACCCAACAGCAGCCGCCAAAGAAAGTTTTCAGTGTTTGGGGTTGGTAGGGCCCTCGGGAACTTTCTCTCCAAGGGCTCCCTTCCGGATCTTCCTCGAGCCACTGCTAACATATGTGACAAATTCGGATCCCTAAAAAGGACGATAAAGAAGCGGTCAGTGTGAGGTGGTCCGGCGGTCCAAGCGCTGCAATGTTCTGTGATACGCTATTGCGACGCCTCGACAAGACGGTGGACGCGTTAGCGATGCTGTATGAGTGCGTCGTGCATGAGACCGAGACTGTGTGTGCATCATGACCCAATCCAGGGGCGACACGATGCAAATGTTATCTTCTTATCGCTACCTAACTACTTGAAGTCATCTCCTCCACCACCACCACAACCACAATTACAACCACACCGTCCTTTTTTTTTTATAACACAGCAACACATTTTTACTCACAGGCTGCCATCAAAGGTGATATTCTTCAAACACATCCCCATTTAGAACACTGTCATCGATCAGTGAGCATGACAGTCGTCGAGTACTGCAGTTGGCGCCGTCAAGCCAAAACAAAATATTTGAGAATAGAACCATAGAGGGCTATATTTATAGTCCCCTTTTAACAATGGTGCATAACTTTACTCATATATGATCTCCTGCTACAACAACCACATTTATTTCATCGCAATTATTTTTTTCATATATTATCATTTAACAAGTTGCAGCTTTAGAAGAGTAATGATATTTCTGAATTGAGTATAGAAATAACAAGAGATTCTTTGAAAAAATAATTTGTGTACGAAAAAAAAACTGCGCACTTTTTGGTGTCAGATGAACAAAATGAAGACACGACAAGAGAGCAGCAAGATCCCGGCAAAGAGTGCTGACGAAGAGGAGTCTTACCGGCAACTGTGTCCATTGTGGCTGATCCACTGATATTTTCAATAACAACAAAAAGTCTCTGGTAAAAGCCCTAAAAGTGTTGTGTACGAAAAGTAAGTTATGCAAATGTTTAGAGGCATTATTTGCATCGCTGTGTTCTGCTAGTTGGCTCTCAGCGGGTCGTGCTCCCATAACTTGAAGCCCTCGCTGGTGGGAGTGGAGGGTGGGGGTCGGGGTGGGGGTGAAATAGATGACTGGATCCAGGCACGCTGTCCCCAGTGCACCACCGCCTTTACCATGACCTCTACCAACAAGAAAGAAGTTATATCCAATTTCGCTAAATTGGCTCGGTTCTCCGGCGTCGAGGGTCCGATCGCCTGTGAGTGAAGGAGGCTCTTAGCAGCGTGGAAGTGGGCGGACGGACAAACGGTGGGTAGGGGGTCGAGGGTGTGGGACAGAAGGACGATGCTCTATCCTCTTGTAAGCCGCGATCCTTCAAAGCAAAGAGCTCCACATGAATACATAAACTGCCATGGATTGACTTCATGAGTATGTAAGCAAACACACGGCTCTCATTCACTATGTATGTACGAAAATAAACATGTATGTATGTACGCATATGTGTATATGTGTGTGTGTGTGTGTGTGTGTGTGTGTGTGTGTGTGTGTGTGTGTGTGTGTGTGTGTGTGTGTGTGTGTGTGTGTGTGTGTGTGTGTGTGTGTGTATAAACTGTGTAAGATTCATGAAATAAACTCTCCCGTAAAAAAAATCTACCGATGAAATATTGTTTTTGTTTAGTCCACCAGCATGAGTCCATCACATACTGTATATGCAGTGGCCAGATGGAAGAATTAATACATTTACATATATACTAAATTATACACTATACTCTCATAGGAGTATATCCCTTCCCAACACATCCATTTAACACTACTTTGTCTAAAGTATTGCATCCATTATGTTCGTACATTGAAAACTATGACGGGGAAACATGCAGAATATAATGTGTATAAATCTAATAGTAGTACATAAGATATGAGTACTGCAAAAATAAACAAGCCGCTAAATAGTCAATAAAATCAACATTAAACTAAAACGATGCAAAAAAAACTTTGAGCCACATGATAAGTGAGATAAGAATGTTAAAGCCGAGCGGAGAACTAGGGTGAGGTCCACAATCAGACACATGGGCAGTTGTTTTTATATAATTACCTGCATATCCCTGACACCCACACCGGAAACTGACTCAGGCACTCCACTGAAGCGCTGCGCCTCGGCTCAACCTCGTTAAATGTTACTTTCTTTCTCATCCAATTGGTTTTCTTCACCAGCATCTTTTGAATGATAGATTATATTTCCACGGTGTTGCCTTGCGACCATTCTATTGATAATGATTAATTTACTTAAGGAGGTGAGATGTTTTGTGAAGCATTGCTAGTAGTGTGTTTATTTTCTTGATGTTCCTTGTTTGGATGTGTGTGTGTGTGTGTGTGTGTGTGTGTGTGTGTGTGTGTGTGTGTGTGTGTGTGTGTGTGTGTGTGTTGTGTGTGTGTGTGTGTGTGTGTGTGTGTGTGTGTGTGTGTGTGTGTGTGTGTGTGTGTGTGTGTGTGTGTGTGTATGTGTGTGTGTGTGTGTGTTAATTTAACCACACGTGTCTTCACTTTATCTTGAGAGCTTCCTCCAAGCCTGAAGCTCCCAGGAAAATCTTGATTCCCTCTTTGTGTCGCAGGGACTCACCGGGTCCTCAACAATCTGCCTCACCCCTTCGCACCCCTCCCATCCTCTAGGTCTTGAGGAAGTAGAAAAATTGTCGTAAAACGTAATAAAGTATTGAAACCCACACTGACTTATCACTTATATTCGCATCCTAACCTCAAGGCTGCACTGCTTTCTACTTAATGTTAGAAAAACAGTGGAAACGATAAGAAAAAAACTTCTAGCAACATGAACCAGCATGTTTTCATGCAAGAGAGAAAATGAAGTGGCGCGCGCAACAGCTGTACGTGGCAGCGTGATGGAACCAAGCAGGTGGGTCATGCAGAGGTTGTACAAGTGTCATTTAAACACATTATTTCAAGTGCTTTATATTGTTCTTGTATCTCGCATCTTAAATTCATTATTTCTTCAGTAAACGATATGCGTAGAAAAGAATATAAAGGGACTTTTGGTCATAATAGTTTGTTGTTGGTGCTGCTCCAGTTTTAGAATAAATGGCTACTCGGCCACTGCTGGTGAAACGCTTGCCCGTTGGCCAGAAACAGGAAGAGGCTGACTTAATCCCTGGAAGTTTATGCACTAGTGGACACGATCCTATGACGGTCGTGAAGGTCATCACCTCCAACGAGGTGAGAATGTCAGTCAATAGCATCGGTTTTTTTTTTTGTCCGTGTGCGTTTGCGTGTGTGTGTGTGTGTGTGTGTGTGTGTGTGTGTGTGTGTATAATTAATAATAATAATTTACGGTTTAATTTATTTACTTTACTTTACATTGGCAGCCGGTTAGGCTGAAAATCAGACATATTTCCACAGACAAATTTTTACACAAGTACCCTCCCCCATTCCCCCATTTTCTATACTACCCGGGGGTGACAGGCCACCCCCTGGCTACCCGTACAGGTGCCAACAACCGCATTAAAGCAGCCCGGCAAGTGATAAAGGTCACTGCCGTATATTTTTATTTATGGGAGATTTGTTTTCTCCCCCCTGAAAGCGGGTCACAAACCCCGTCTGAGATCAGGTACCTCATTACTGTTTGGTGAACAGGGACCACACACACTTATAAGAGACTTAGTCCATATATGTGTGTGTATGTGTGTGTGTGTATGTGTGTGTGTGTGTGTGTGTGTGTGTGTGTGTGTGTGTGTGTGTGTGTGTGTGTGTGTGTGTGTGTGTGAGTGTGAGTGTGAGTGTGAGTGTGAGTGTGAGTGTGAGTGTGAGTGTGTGTGTGTGTGTGTGTGTGTGTGAGCGCACACGCGTGTAATTGTGTGTGTTGGTGTATGTGTAATTCACCGTGGTCTAGATCAGTTTTTCCCAAACTTTTTTAGGCTGGCGCTACCTTGGCTCTCAAATGCACCATTCTTAGATTGTCTCCCGCCCCACCACACATACGAACACACATCTCCTTCTTGGTACTAAGTAAAGGTAAAGTGAGAGCATACGCTGTAGCTACGCGTAGCTGTGGGCGCTTATCTTCGATCACATTGGCCTCAAAATTTGAGCCCGTGGTGGAAATTAATCAGTTACCCCGGAACACAGGGCCACTGTAACATCCGAGTTTCCACAGTTTACCTTCCCCAGGTTTTCCTTAGCCACCCATTTATCGACCAACCCGTTTGGGATGAACAGCTAGGTGAATTGTTCGCCCACTGCCCTCGTCCGGGATCGAACTTGGGCCAGCGGATTCGTAGTCATACGTATTAACCACTGCACCACTTGGTACTAGGTATATTATACATTCAAAACAATTAATCTAACACTGTAAACACGTGTATGCATTTCACAAATGATAATTATCCAAGTAAACCAAAGTATTTATCTGTTTTATCAATATGAAAGTTACATACCATCTGTAACTATCTTTACAGCTTTAATGTGCTTGGTACAGAGATATCAACTTGTCAATATCAGACTGAAAGACACTAAAAAAAAAATTCATTCCTGTGTTCAGTAATTTATTATAGATTTTATATCATAGATTTTATAGCAATACATAACTTATTACTTGCGAGATACATGTGCTACGGGGATAAAAATGGTGACGATATTGAGAAAATGCATGAAACGTACGTAATGAATCCATTACTCAAAACATAACAGCAAAAGACATGCTTTTTTTTCTTAGAGAAAGATTCTTGATAATATTTCATAAGTAAATTTATCTATACAAATAAAAAAGAATGAAGGAATACAAAGCAGCGACGAGTCCATATTCGCCACTCATTGTCGTGGCAGCTCCTTCGTTGGACGTGACCCTAACGACCCCAGCGGCCGCCACGGGGTGACAGAGTCCTTGTCCACCCGGTGGTCATCAAAGACTCCTGCAGCGAAGACACAGGTGGCCCTGCTTCCTATGTGCACTGCCAAGCGCAGTTCAATCATTACACTTTTTCACAGTTGCTGCCACTAAAGTACCGTCAGAACGTGGACGAAACGCAGCGGGAAGAGGAGGAACCGGCACGTGCAGATTCCAGGTGGGCTGGTGTGGTGAGGTGAACGGAGACGTACAAGGAGACACAGGTGTACCTAGAGTTTGTTCCCTGACCTCAAAAAAATATCAATGAGGTATGAGTAGAAGCGCGTGGATTTCATTATCAGAGTTGCGGTAAGACGAACTCTGCTCCAGCTCACCTACCTTGGAAGCATCATTCATTACGCTTATTATAGTTTCCACGAACTGATTCCTTCTTTCCTTTTCTTATATCTCCACATCATTATCAATAAAACAATTTATATACAATATATATATATATTTGCTTTCCCTCAACAGAGTAATGTGTGTTTCTCTCGGCATAACAAGGTGCTCCCATCCACCTACCAATAGTACATACTCACATTACTCTTGATGACATTATTAATAGTATTATAATCATTATTATTTCATTATTATTATTATTATTATTATACTTATTATTATTATTATTATTATTATTATTATTACTATTGTCATTTTTTCCATTATTATTATTATTATTATTATTATTATTATTATAATTATTAATATTATTATTATTATTAATATTGCTATTATGATAATTATTATCATTATTGTTATTATTATTATTAGCCAGTGCTTAAAGGTACGGCAGCCATACGAATAGGGGATGAACACGGGGTAGGGCTGCCGTATCTGTATACAAGGCACAGCTTACAGGAACGGCAGCAGTAATTGTAAGTGCTCACTTATTGATACGGTACGTGCCTAACTTTTGGGTAATATAATATAAAAAGTTTATATAACCGAACCTAACCGAACCAAACCGTACCTAACCTAACCTAACCTAACCTAACATAATCAACCTAACATAACTTGAAAGATGCTTTACCAGCTAAATAATAAGGCACAGGCCATAGGAATAGCGGATTATTCTGTTGACAACTTTCTATGTGCTTTTGAAACTCTTCGTAAGATGAAAATGTCAAATTTAATGCGAACACGATGGGTGACGCCGGCGCATGCCGTACGAATAGGGGATGACAACGGGGTACGGCTGCCATATCTGTAAGCACTTCTTTATTATCATTATCATTATTATCATTATTATTATTATCATTATTATTACTATCATCACTATTATTACTATCATCGTTATTAACATTTTTATTGTTATATGTAGTCTTTGTTATTATTATTATTATTACCGTTATTATTATTATAATTATTATTATTATCATTGTTATTATCATTATTATTATTATTATTATTATTATTATTATTATTATTATTATTATTAATATCATACCATTATAATCAAATACTGATTCTGTTCGCCATACCAGGAAAGAGTGCGGTTTGATGTAGTGTGGGGCAGGGTAGTGTGGCGTGGGGCGGGGCGATGCGGGGCGGGACGAGGTGGGGTGGGGTGAGGCGGGGCGGGGTGGGGCGGGGCGGGGCGGGGCGGGGCGGGGCGGGGCGGGGCGGGGCGGGGCGGGGCGGGGCGGGGCGGGGCGGGGCGGGGCGGGGCGGGGCTCCTCTTCTTTAACGGAGTCCATTCTCCCAGCCTGTTGCGATGCTGCTTCTTTTCATATCCTATTTTTCCAACAGTTAGTTTTACCGACACTAATCTTTTAACCTTGCAAAGTTCATAACCTCACTCGACTCTAGCGGCCCAGTTGAACTAAGCTTGTTAATTATCCTCATCTTTCCAGTGTTCTAATTAACCAATATCTCCACTTATGTGTTCCATTTCCTGTATCTGTATAATTATGTGTAATTATCCCCATCTTTCCAGTGTTCTGACTAACCAATATCTCCACTCATTTGTTACATCTCCTCTATCTGTGTTATTCCGTTATATTTTCCTCTTTTCCCATGAACTAAATATGTATATATATATATATATATATATATATATATATATATATATATATATATATATATATATATATATATATATATATATATATATATTCTACGCCGTCGTCCTTTTTTATGGAAGAGGATTAAGTGAGATTATTCCCTCCAAAACTTTTACAACCTAAACTAATCCTTCCTCCATCAGCAAAAGAACAAAAGGAAAAACTGTATCTCTCTTTGTATGTACAACTTCCGCATCACATGTCTTTGTCCTCACGCAAATAAAAAAGTGTTTCTGCTTAACATCCATTCTCTTCTCTCCCACCTATTTTAATGCCTATGTACAACACAAAGGCGTACAAGCCTAGCATAGCACACCCACCAAAATAATCGGTCTCCTCCCCGTATAAACTCCACTCCAACTCTCCACCCCAGCCATTCCCCTCCCTTGCAAACACATGCACCATCCATAATGTGGG
>JAXIVD010006548.1:5000-23549 GCA_036785275.1 Cancer borealis | reverse complement strand
ATAGTAGAATTAAAAAAAAAACATCATTTACTACAAGTTAGAAAGATAGAGTATTACATAATGTTCAAGAAAATTAAAAGATGCATTTAAGTTTGTTATTAACTTTCATTATTATTTAGCTTTCCACATACTTATTAAACTGCTTACCAAAGAGATATAGATAACCAGAGCAGAAAAGTCCCCAGCTGTGCGTACCTTTCCCACACTCTCACAGTCATTGCTTCCCACTTTCCTGGCATTCTACAAGCACCTGTGCAATACTCCGGGAGAGGTACTTACGGGGATGTAGGCAGTGTTGCAGACTGAGTGATTCCCCGTGTCCTCTCTTCCCGGTTCCCTTAGTGTCTCATTTACACAAGAGAGCAGCTGCAGCCTGCCCTCTAAAGACAACTTCTACTACTACAGTACCTACATAACATTACTACACCTTACACTTTTAAACTCTTCAACTCAATTTCCTACCGTCTTCTTTACAGGGTCTGGCAACAAGCGGGATTTTTTTTAATGTATTTTTGTTTTCCCTTAGACAGTACCCTTTCAATGTTATAAAAAAAAAATAATAATAAAATAAAAACCCTATTTTGTCCAACATTCTCTCTTATTCTGTCTTTCTAACATGTAAGGAATGGTGATTTTTATTATATTATTGTCATCATACAGTTTGGATTTGCTGATTTTTTTTTTTTTATGGAGAGAGAGAGAGAGAGAGAGAGAGAGAGAGAGAGAGAGAGAGAGAGAGAGAGAGAGAGAGAGAGAGAGAGAGAGAGAGAGAGAGAGAGAGAGAGAGAGAGAGAGAGAGAGAGAGAGAGAGAGAGAGAGAGAGAGAGAGAGAGAGATACTTGGATTGAAAGGAGCATATTCCCTTTTTTTCATATTGACAGACTTTTGCAATTAATTAATGTACAATCCTTGTGACTGCATGTGTGTGTGTGTGTGTGTGTGTGTGTGTGTGTGTGTGTGTGTGTGTGTGTGTGTGTGTGTGTTCAAGAGTTAATGGTGAGTTTGTGGGAGGTTTTTTCTATCTATCTATATTTAATGTCTGTTCTATAAAACTCTCCCTAGGAATGGCCACAGCAGAAGAGTCTCCATTTATTACTATCCTTGCATTCCCTCCTTCCATGCTCTTATTATATATTTTTTCTATTTCTATTTTCTTCCACACACATAATACTACAACACTTACTTACTCAGCTGAAAGTGTTGAAACCAATACCTTTTTGACTTGTTCTGTATCATGTACAAACAATTCATTATATATTTCCATTATCTATTTTGATTGCATAATAATGTGTGGGTTATTTTCTATCATTGTACATATTTTAATTAGTAACACAAAGATTTGTTGAATAAGGACTTAGAATTTAAAAAAAAATTAAGAAGAAAGAAAAATTGTCAAATACCAAATACTACCATGAGCTGGTAATCCCATATGTCTTCTATATAATGGGTGACTGCAATACTTTCTCTTATTTATTATCATGCTTTACCAAAATACCTGAAAGTAGGTTACCATGAAAAGGTCATTGCAGTATATAAACAAAACTCATTAGTTGTACCCATTATTAAAAAGTCAGAAGTGAATGCTCTTATATAATTTTGATCATATATTTCCATTACATTCAGTATACACATTACACACACACTAAGTACTGTATATAACATTTCTAAAACGCTTATAGTTTGTGTAAATTAAACATGATCACAAAACGTATACCTTTATCTGTGCCTGAGGTAATGATAAAGTGATAAGGAGTGTGGACTTAGCCCCTATTGCCAAAGAAGAGTGTTGAGGCATGTACTGTATGTAAGGCGAGATTAAGGTGGTAATTTCATGGTATGTGTTAGGTATGGCTGCACGAAACAAGCCTCAGCAATGTTGTCAAGTTGATCCAGAGTGTGTATACAGTGGGAGACTAACAGTGAAGCAAACCAGTGATATTAGAATGAAGTTCCTCAGTATTTTGATCATTATGTTACTAATGCGATGTGATTGGTGCTGAGAATGGATCAGTAGCTATTTATAAAGCATGTGTTTGGAGTGAATGGAAGAAGTTCAGATGGTTATGTCTCTATTGTGAGAGATAGAAGTTCATGAAGTTATTTTCCAGTTAACAGTAAAAGTGGTTTCTTTGCACTAGCTAAATAGATTGTATGCTGTGTGACAAAGATTATGCTTTATAGTGGTGAAACTTGATATGGTAAAGATGATGATGATGATGTCAAAGAGAATGGAATGGAGTGTGCTGAGGAGAACATAGTGAGGGGGATGTGCAAGGGTACTCTGAGGTGCAGCAGGTGTGGGGTTGAAATGACTTAGGGATGAATGTGTCAGTAAATGGATGAAAATGAGTACATGGAATTTATCTGATTATGTAGACCAAGAATATGAATTATTGGATGAAGCAAGATATAGTAATAGTAATAATAGTGGAAGATAGTGTCAGTAGGTAGACCAGAGACATTAGATGAGGTCAAGGAACTACTAGAGACTTGACTAAATAGTTGAACCTTAATCATAGAGGTTATCAGTCTGCCATCAGGTGACTAAGACTAATTTATATAAACATGTAGCTTACCTTTCAAAATGATAATAATAATTCCTTTACAGCCTGCAGTACCAATACAGAACGTCTTCACTAGTCATTGAATGTTAATCTAATTTATTTTATAGCCTCATCAAACTACAGATTTTTTTTCTCAAACAGCATTACTCTACTATTCTTACCTTTGACATTAAATACCCTGTGTCCTCTCCTTCTGCAGGTAACGTGGAACACTGCTGCAAGAGTCCAGGATGATGGTGAAAGCCAATATGACTTCCTCTCTTCAAGCTGCCAAATAATACTGAAAGATACACTCCCTTCACCTGCTTTTCAATCATCTCAAGATCACCGTCTCTCCATGCATCAATGTTGTAAGTCACCAACAACATCTTGCCACCAGTGAATGCATGAAGATATGTGATAGGCAGTATGAGTATTAGGTTGAGAATACCTGGGAAGACACAAGGGGTATTAGTAAAGCTGAGAAGAGTGTTAGGCCAAAAATATTATTAAGGTGAAGAGAATTTGAGAAAACAATTTAATTATTCTGATATCTCTTTTGGGAAATAGAAGTAACACAAGCCTTTAACCAACAACAGTAATCTTTTAAAACTCCAAATCTTTTTAATCTGTTTTTTTTCTTATCATTTGAAACCTAAGCAAGGCTCTTCGTTACAGTCTTTCCTTACAGCCTTTCATTACAACTCTTTGTTACAGCCCTTCATTACAGCCCTTTGTTACAACCCTTCATTACAGCCCTTCATTACAGCCATTCATTACAGTCCTTCATTACAGCCCTTCGTTACAGCCCTTTGTTACAACTCTTCATTACAACTCTTCATTACAGCCTTGCGATGTCTTAACATTGGTCACTCTCGGACACTACTGCAGCTTTTTCAATAGTACTGTAGTTATTTATTTATCGCATGTACATTATATTATTATGTATGATAGCTAGAGATGTATTTGAACATACCACAAATTATTTATATATCTTAGTATAGTTTCCATGTTGTTGGAGAGTTAAACAAGAACAGATTGACCTAAATGGTGAGTCCTTTGAATGTGTAGATGAAAACTCCTATTTGGGAGATGTGATTTAAGTTGGAGGTGCTGCTAGTGCTATAGAAATAGTCTATCTATCTATCTATATACCTAGCTTATATCCCCATTAAAGAGAGGTAACCAAAACAAGGCAATTAAGGTTTGGGGAGATCCAAGAGGCACCTATGTGTGTGAGGAATATAATGATGTGTGCTTGTTAAACCTGATGAGTGAAGGAAGGAAGTATTTGCAGGATAAGTTGGATACAGATGAGAATGAGTTCATGGATGTGTAGGGATGGAGGTGTAGTGTGGGTCAGGAGAGATCATACTGGTGAACTGAGGGAAAGGATGAGTGTTGAGTGTATTAATCTGGTGATGAAAAAAAGTATATTGAAATGATTTGGCTGTGTTGAGAGGATGGCTAAAATGGATTGGGTAAAAAAGAGTTAAATATCAAAGTGCATGTAGTTGTTATAAGATTTCAGAGTGAGACCTTAGAAAACTGGAAATTAATTGGACTGGAGAGGTGTAAGCCTGTGCAGTGAGGCTGTTAATGACCATGCAGTCTGACAAGCCAACATTACATGAAGAAGGTTGACACATGCAAACATATGGGAAGCATGTATGGAGGAACCCTTCAAAATATAATGATTATTGAAAAAACATCATAAATTCCAGATTTTTGGATCATTCGAGTCTCCCTTCCTGATATCAGTTTTGAATTCCTTAGGGTCTGCTGTATAAGCAACTGCTTTAACTCTCACAATTGGGAACCTAAAAAATTATTAAAGAAGCATTAATAAAAAGAAATTATAATTCATTCAACCTTCTGCTTTTTTAAAGCTTTTCTTCACCAGTAAGGATCACTGACAACTATGTAAGATATAGAAGCAGCCTGTTTTATAATATAAATATCAATTCTATGTAATTATTTGTGCCATATTGAATCTTATATGGCAATTTAAGTTTTCTATCATTTTACTTTTCTTATATTGATTTTTCACATTTCCTGCAATTCTTCAATATCATCAGTCACTTGCATATTTGCATAGGATTCTACACTATAAGGACATCCCAATTCAGTAATGTCATGTTCCCATGTACAGTAGTATGTATTGGCTTCAGGGGCACAGGCTACCACTGATCCCTGACACAGTTACAGGTGCAGTGAAGGAACAGTGAACATCAAATAACCTCCACTTGAACTTTGGTGACCACTGCGCTGCCATTACTATAATGCATCGTGTTTTAAAGCAAGAAAAAATTGATAAATAGAAATAGCCATAAGAGGGATTTGGCCGGAGATCAAACCCTTAACCAGATATTAATGTACACGACATCTTACCAATCATACCGTAATGATCACCAAGGTCCAAGTAGAGTTTGATGGTTGAGTGTCCCATCACTACACTGGCACCATTAATCATGCCTTCACTGTTAAGTAATAATTACACTAACATTGGGATCTTTGTGCATTTTGTCTTCTCAGTACTTGTCTGGATTTCATTAATCACTCTTCACACTTTATATTTGATACACTTTGAACACTGAGCTTTTCAGTTCATGTTTGTTGTTGGTCATCAGTAGAGTAGGCTACAACAGCATTCATCACACACTCACCACAGTACTTGACATTCTTTGACAGCACTAGGCAATGCATCATGGCGAGACACCTCAGCATGTTGCCATCAAAGGCTGTTATAGACTCACATCAGACAATGTAGAAAGTATTGAAGGATTGGGTGTAGACTCCAAACTAATGGCCAGCAGACTCTTCATTGAAATGTACTTAGGTAATGTATATTTAAACTTAAGTGGGAAATCAAATGTATTATGATCACATCCACCAAACAGGTCCAAGAAAGATTCTGTAAAAAGCAGCCAGGGTGATATTCTGACTTTCTGAACTAAATCTTTATCATTCATTTTAGAGACTTTTCATAAAATTTACATCTTTAACTTAGACACACATATTGAAATAAAACCCTAAACTTCTCATCAAAATTGTTTCTAATGTAGCACATTGAGCTCATGTGAGATATGAAAATTAGCATTTAGTCAAAATATTTTCCATTGCTACACAGATACAGTACCAGCAAAGGGAAGTTTGGCAGTGATCTGACTATTAGGTCAAGTATTTGTATAATTTCACAGAGCACTTCAAGTTTTTATTTTCATTATTATCAGGACAACAACCTCAAAGACTTACATAGATACATGGCAGCCTCGGATGACACAGTGCAGCGGCAGCACAAGAAGGCCAACTACTGCTGCACCGTGTTGTTGAAGGCTGTTACACCCTCACTCCAGGCATCACGTTTGGCAGTGAAGGGAGTAATCAAGTAAGGTTATAGACGTCACACTAATGGTCACTTAACTCTTCATTAAGATGCTTCCATTGTACACTCAACCTGGTGTTGATATATCATACTAAGGTGTCTTCTGGTGTGTAAATGCAAGCAGGTTTCTGTAAAGGGAAGAACAATGTTGGTATTTTGACTTGACTGTATCTTAGTAATCTTTTGTTAGTGATTATGGTGAAACTTATGGTATTAGTAACTTCGACATTTTAAAAACGCTTGATGTGGTCTAGCATAAATTTTATTTTTCACCCTATTTTGTTTACAAGTTCAGTTCCCTCCACTCCCAACTCTGCAATCTCATTATAATATATATTTTTCTACGTGATTATAAGTTCATTCATGGCATTTGACCTTGGCCCTACCACTTCTTCAAGGTATCAAGGTGTTTTCCCAGAATTTATGTAGAAGTCAGGTCATTGGTCACAAGAACAGTACAAGGATGGTAGTCCAACGATATTTCACTAACATCTGTAGAAGTTGTGGGTTATTTTAATGAAGACTTTTTTAATGGCCTTGTAGATCACCTACCCACGCAATGATGAAAGCTTACACTATCTTTTATTTAAACTTTCTGTGCCAAGGTAAGAGGTTCCAGATATAATAGTGTGTAATGGTTAATAAAAGCTTACTCTCAACTGACATCTATACCTCCTGGCTGGGACAATGGAGAGGGAACTGATGTACTATATTATTGTCACTAAGAAGATTATTATTATGATTTTTACTTTTATTGAACTACAAATTAATATTATACAAAATGTAGATCCAAAGAAAGAAAGAAAAAGTTATAAAATGATAATAGATATGTAACGCACGGATATATATATATATATATATATATATATATATATATATATATATATATATATATATATATATATATATATATATATATATATATATATATATATATATATATATATATATATATATATTATAGATTCCATTTAATATCAGTTTAGACTCCCAATTTGAGGTCATTCTGAGGTTGTATTTAGCGCTAGTTACATCCCACCTAGATTATGCAGCTCAATTTTGGTCCCCTTAATATAGGAAGGATATAGGTTCCTTGGAGGCAGTTCAGAGAAGAATGACCAATATTATTCAGGGGCTGAGATATTTACTCTACAAAAATAGATTAAAACGCCTTAATCTCCACTCCCTAGAGAGGAGGGCAAGAGAGGATATGATTGAGGTTTTCAAATAGATAAAATGAATTAATAAGGGAAACATTGATCAGGTCTTAGGAATTAGTAGCCAGGATAGGACACGTGGAAATGGGTACAAGCTAGAAAACATAGATTCAGGACAGACCTAGGTAGATATTGATTCACTAACAGAGTGGTGAACGATTGGAATAGGCTGGGTAGACACGTAGTAAGTGGTGAGTCAATAGGTAGCTCTAAAAGACGGTTGGATCAGAGTATGGATAGGGATGACAGGTGGGATGGATAAATATTGAATTATTCCAAGGGTGGGGGACAAGGAACTGCCTCGTGTAGGTCATCAACTGGCCTCTTGCAGTCTCTTCAATTCTTATGTTCTTATGTTCTTATGTTCCTTTCTCCTGTCAGACTGTCCCACTGCTATCTAAACCTCCACTTTATAGCTAGTCAGCCTCCTCTATTAGACCCTTCGCCTAGCCTCTCGACACAGCGCAATAGGGGATTGAACCATAAATCTAATACCATGGTCCCCTGACATACGTGGGAGATTGCGTCATCATCCCCTGGTGGTAGGGAGGCGCCGCTCTTACCGCCTCGCTGACTTATCCACACCTCGCACATTCCCATCACTTTCCAAAATACCTCAACACCCTCGCCTGTGTGACAATATTTTGGGATAGAAGTAACCATTAAAGTTTTAAAATAGTGAAAGAAGTATAGCGTATTCATAACAACGAAAAGTATACTATAGTGTAATAAATAATTGTATAATGTACGGTATGCATGTCTACGCGCTCACGAAAACGCGCCTATAAATTACGCAAGTAGGCTACTGTTTAATGATCAAGCCTTGCATTATGTATGTGTGTAAAAATCTAATGGTTTGGTTACTCTGAAAAAGCAGGATATGAATTTAAAGGAGCGTTAACAAATGTGTTCAGGGAGGTCAGCGTGAAATTCCTCTTAAGAAGCTTGTGGTCATCCAGAGGTGTATGTTCTCTCCCATAGCAAGTGTAGGAAGTGTCGGTGGTGTCTGATGGAGTAAAACAAAAGAATATAATTGACCGTGGTGTTGCATTGGCTTGAGTTGTGAATTATTAGCTTTAGACGAGCACTAGGAAGGGTTAGAAAGGGTTTCCAATAGATATATAGCATGTGTGGGAGGCTGATTAGAGGTGGCTGAGGGTTGGGTTGGGTTGGCGTCTGTAATGGAAGTCAAGGAGGGTGTTTTGACTGGTGTTGGGTATCGTAGGTTATGGTTATTAGCCTTGAAACAATAGGAAGGTGAAGTCTTGGAAACTAATAAGCTACACTGAAACCATGGTGTTAGGCTTATGTATAGCGAAGTAAATGTATACAGTCCGTGATGGGTGTTATGAAGAAGGAAAATATATTGAAAGTAAATCGTGTTGTGTGGAATAATGATGGGGAAAAAGTTATAAAAAGAATGATTGTGGCGTGGTGTTATTAGAAGAAAAAATAGATAAAGCGAAAGTCATGAAATGTTATGAAAAAAAAGTTATAAGGCAAGGATATAGTTATTATAAAGACACTAAATTAAATCAACAATATGTACTGAGGAATAGTTTTATTTTTCATGTAATATAAAAGTGTTCCCTGTCACAGTAATGGAAGTTATTTTGTAAGGGTATCTTATCTATATTCATGTGCTGCTATTAATAAACTCTATGGTAGCTGTTTTGTCAAGATTGATATATATGGATTAGATCTCAATATATGGCTGCATTTCACGGTAGAAATAATGTTTGAACTCTCAATTTTATGATGTAATGTAATTTTATGATAGGAACCGGAAATTCACCAGCAGCTGCACTTCCTTCCACAGCGGGCGACAGAGAGGAACCTTCCCTTCCCTCATAAAGTGTGGTAATGGGTTTATAGCACAGTGTACGTATATATAGCAATGTTCGATTGTATATAGTATAATATTATTGTTTAGAATGTTTAGCAGCAATACACCCAGCAATCCGATATTATTTGGTTTCTTCAATGTTGTTTTCCATTTGATTTGTAAACGGAGTGTGATTCTATACATGTGTGATTAACACATTTTCACCTCACTTTCCTCAGATCTGCAAGTTTCCTGACACCTTCATAATTAATTCAAAGTTTCCATCATTATACAGTACCATGTTATAATCAAGGATGAATACAAACTCAACAATCGAACAATACATTTTAATTATATCTTCGCCAATTTCACTTTTTTTTTTCATTTTATCCAATTTGGTTTTCTATCAGTCTTATAATGGAGGTTGTTCGTTTTGATATTCTATTAATTCACTGTCTTTTAATGCATTTATATATTATTATTTTTTTTTTTAACCTTTATAATCCTGTTGTAGTACTTAACAAACTCCAATGTGAGTGAGTTAGCGCCACACTACACCATCAGCAAGCGCCATGTAATACAGGAGTGTGGTGATGTTGTAATGTAATGTAACTCGCAGCTAGCTCAGTGGCAAAGCTTCATAGCCAACCAACACTGTAATATTAGATGCAGGAAATACAGTCATGCAACAACGATTGACGAACGAGGCATACCAGCCATTTATTCTTTTTTCTTTCTTTCTTTTCTTCCTCATTGTTCTGTTTGTGACGAATACCTGTGTTTGAATGTATATAGGGAGATGCCGTGTTTAGAGGTTTCGTGAAAATAACACGCACTCCTTCCTTCTTTCCTTCCTTTTTAATTTTTTCCTCCTTTCCTTCCTTACTTACTTCCTTCCTTCCTTGCTTTCTTCCTTTTTAATCTTTTCCTTCTTTCCTTCCATTCATCCTCCCTTCTTTCCTTCCTTCCTTCCTTCCTTCCTTCCTTCCTTCCTTCCTTCCTTCCTTCCTTCCTTCTTTCTTTCCTTCCTTCTTTCCTTCCTTCCTTTTTTTTTTAGCCTTTGCTGTCCTTCCTTCCTTCCTTCCATCCATCCTTTATATAACTCTTTATACATGTTAGTCAGACAATTAATATGCATTTCCACGAGTAATCTTTCGCGTTCATCCAATGTATTTAAAAACTTCATATGATAAGATTTCCAGTTAATACTAAATGATTTGATTCTTTAAAGTTTTTTCTTATTCATTGTACTTATGTGATATTTACTTGATCTTAGGAATGTTACGGGTGATGTATGTATTTTTTTCATATAGCAGTCTGGTAATATTTCTTTTTTTATCTGTTAATACTCCTTGGCATCTTGAAGCAAGTCTTGTGTCAGATCTTGAATAATCTTACGGTAGTGTTACAAGGTGAGAATATAGATACAGTTGATAATTCTTGTGTGTGTGTGTGTGTGTGTGTGTGTGTGTGTGTGTGTGTGTGTGTGTGTGTGTGTGTGTGTGTGTGTGTGTGTGTGTGTGTGTGTGTGTGTGTGTGTATGTGTGTGTGTGTGTGTGTGTGTGTGTGTGTGTGTGTGTGTGTGTGTGTGTGTGTGTGTGTGTGTGTGTGTGTGATGATTACTTAATAAGTGAGATGTATCTTCTTGGCAGTGATAGTAATAACAGGAACTTGGGAGAATCATTAATAATAACGGCAACAAGAAAAAAATCTATAAATAAATAAATAGTAATACTATTGATAATGATGAAAAACAAAATCGTAATAATAATAATAATAATAATAATAATAATAATAATAATAATAGTAATAATAATAATAATAATAATAATAATAATAATAACAATAATAATAATAGTCATAGTAATAACAATGATAATGAATAGATAAAAACTTAATTAAACATACCTAAACAGTGATACCATTTATAGACCCAACCTTTCATTACAATAACCCGTATCACCGTTGTATTAGCTGTACCAAGGTCTGCTTAGCCTTGGATTGGGCGTAGCTGTACCTGTACCTACCTGGCTGGCTGGCTGGGCTGGAGGGATGGGGGGTGACGATGGTAACTTGGTAGGCACAGGTGAAGACGGTAGAAGGACCATTGATATAACTGGTCTGGGTTGGCGGGAACATGAGGAATCTATTATTATTATTATTGTGCTTATTCGTTATTATTATCTTTTTTTTTATATTATTTTCATTATATTTTTAGTGTTCTTATTATATTACTTATTAATATTGTACTCTGTCGTTGTTGACTTATTGTGGCTGTCTATGTCATCTATGCCTCCAAGGCGAAATATAACAATAATGATAATAAGTAGTAGTAGTAGTAGTAGTAGTAGTAGTAGTAGTAGTAGTAGTAGTAGTAGTAGTAGTAGTAGTGATAGTAATAGTATCTCTTTACAAAACGTGTATAGTAACTCCTAAAAAGACCTTAAACAGTTCAATACATAATAAGTTTACTGCATAGTGTGTTTTACATAATACTATAAACATTGCAAGGGACATCAGAGTGTAAATATTTATGTCATATCAAGGTTACATTTTTCCTCTCACCCTCCCTTCCTTTCTTCTTCCTTACCCACACTCACTCCCTCGTCAGTCTCCCTCACGCCTTCCTTCCTGCGCATCTCTTCCCTTCACCCACACGCCTTACCTTCCTCCACCTCAATCCTTTTAGACTTGGGCATTAAATACAATCTAGTGGATGAAACAAGTGCAATATATAATCATTGAACGCACTTGTGTATGATTGCATGATCGAAAGCTTAAGATAACAAGACTAAAGTTTTTATAAGGTGCATTTTTACCCTAAACAATATGCACTATTAACACAAATAGATTATGGAGAGAGAGAGAGAGAGAGAGAGAGAGAGAGAGAGAGAGAGAGAGAGAGAGAGAGAGAGAGAGAGAGAGAGAGAGAGAGAGAGAGAGAGAGAGAGAGCAATGTTTACACCTGTGCTAGCTTCAGATTTACGTCACACACCCTCACCCTCTCCCACCCAAATTCTCCCTCTACTAACTCCAGGGACCATTAACACAACTCAGACCTTATCTCATCACCAAAGCACACTTATCACGAGCCCTGGGCCATGATATACTTAATAAATCCTTGGCCACACTACTCTAATAGTATCAAATCACCTTTATCAATAACACGGATGAAATGTGATGTGTGATATAATAAGAATAGATGTGAGGTCTTGGTGACTACCAGTGCATGTTTTGGTGAAATGTATGTACGGTGATGACACGTTTTGAACTTGACACTGATAAATATTTAGGTTATCAGTAAACATAACCGATACTTAAGCTGTGTGTGTGTGTGTGTGTGTGTGTGTGTGTGTGTGTGTGTGTGTGTGTGTGTGTGTGTGTGTGTGTGTGTGTGTGTGTGTGTTATGTGTTACTAGTTAGTTGGTTAGTGGGTTGGGTGGTTAGGTAACAAGGAGCTAGTCAGTGGTTACTTACGAAATGTTTGAGTGATCTTGTATATTTGTTTATTAATATTGAATTTTTTTTTTTTTTTTTTTTGATGCGGTGGTCAGTAATATATATGTTTTTTTTGTCTCAACCAACAAGGATAAACTAAACTCAAATTATGTTATGTGTATATCTTCTTTTGTTCTAATCTCTCTCTCTCTCTCTCTCTCTCTCTCTCTCTCTCTCTCTCTCTCTCTCTCTCTCTCTCTCTCTCTCTCTCTCTCTCTCTCTCTCTCTCTCTCTCTCTCTCTCTCTCTCTCTCTCTCTCTCCCTCTCTCTCTCTCCTCTCTCTCTCTCTCTCTCTCTCTCTCTCTCTCTCTCTCTCTCTCTCTCTCTCTCTCTCTCTCTCTCTCTCTCTCTCTCTCTCTCTCTCTCTCCCCCCCCCTCTCCATATACACACGTGCGCATCGAGTCACACAGAGGAATGGCAACATAAACACACACCACCCTTGTCTTCCCTTTGCCACTGAGCTCCGTGATCGTCCTCGCTGAGTCTTCATCTTGAATTCCATCCTTGCCGTTGACCTTCAAGGATCCTGTTCTGGCATTAACTATCAACTTACGCTCTCAGGCTTACGCAATTAAGCCTTCATCATTACTGGGTCCCATTTTTTCTTTTTTTCATTCTTCAGGAGGGAAATAGCTGTGGTTGACGTTAGGTTAAATCCTTTTTCTCTCTCTCATTTTTGTGTCTTCAATGTTATCTTGCGCATCTCTACACTATTTTCTTTGGTGGTTAATTTATACTGACTTGTCGACTCTTGCTCTGCCACCCCTAAGACAGTGCTTCTCTGCTTGATATTTACGACTTGCAACTAGCATTTACATTATCAAACACTTTCCTTTAGTGTACATACGTAGCCTGTCTTCACACACTATCCTTGCTATACCACCTCTAAGACAGTGCTTCTCTGCATGATATTTATGACTTTTACAACTAACATTTACATTATCAAAAACACTTTCCTTTAGTGAACGTTGCTTATCATCACACACTGTCCTTGTAATGGTTGGTGGTGGTTCTTAAAAAGGCTTATTCCTCAGGGCGTTGCTTGTTGATTTGGATGCAGACCAGATTCCCCGTAGGGAGTGTGTTGCCTGAGGCTGCATAGACTTCCCCGTGAATCAGAGGCTGACGTCACGTGAGCTGGAAGTTAGTCAACCAGGATATGTGTGTGTGTGTGTGTGTGTGTGTGTGTGTGTGTGTGTGTGTGTGTGTGTGTGTGTGTGTGTGTGTGTGTGTGTGTGTGTGTGTGTGTGTGTGTGTGTATGTGTGTGTGTGTGTGTGTGTGTGTGTGTGTGTGTGTGTGTGTGTGTGTGTGTGTGTGTGTGTGTGTTCTCGCAGGTGTCTCCCATCACACGCCCACTGTTGACCGACGCTTGAAGGTTTTATTCTCCCTCCCCCCCACCTCTCTCTCTCTCTCTCTCTCTCTCTCTCTCTCTCTCTCTCTCTCTCTCTCTCTCTCTCTCTCTCTCTCTCTCGCTCTGTTTTATTGATGGGGCCGGGGTAGGGGGCGGAGGAACGTTACATGTGCAAAGTAAGGAGAACGACTTTGGAGGGTCACGTCCCACACAGCAGCGGACGGTTGGTCATACGCCGTTATCATACTAGTGGAAGTCTGATAGGAATCTATAGTCACACCTCACCATATCAGGAAGAACTGACAGGTGTGGTGAGGAAAGTACAGAGGCCACATACACCGTCACCAATCAGAGTGCAGACACCGTATCCAGCGTTCCTCTTCCTTACTTGGCGGACAGCGAGACACCATTAAGAATCACTAACAAATGAATAACAGCAGAGCGTGTGTGTATGTGTATGTATGTGTGTGTATGTGTGTGTGTGTGTGTGTGTGTGTGTGTGTGTGTGTGTGTGTGTGTGTGTGTGTGTGTGTGTGTGTGTGTGTGTGTGTGTGTGTGTGTGTGTGGTACTCGAAGCCCTGCAGCCACTCATCGCCTCGAGGGTGTTGCAAGGAGAAGAGATTAAGTTGCTGTAACGCATGACGCACCGTTGTAGAGGCTGATGAATAACATATGAACGTGTCCAGGCATAAAGGTCTGCTCCCCTTCTAGGGCTTACTCATAGGTTTCCTCCTCTACCTACCGATCAATAAATAGAACCATTTCATCCCTCGCTTCCTCTTAACCCTATGACTACACAACTGTTAGTATATGGTTGGAAAAGTGTATGATATAATTACATACCAGGAAAGTGATATGGCCTGCATGTCTTTCTATCCCTCTTCGTGGTAATATATCTCCGTTGTGTATTCAGTGGTTTAATTTGATATTTTGTATAACTGCAAGGCGACGGTGTAGTCATTTATGGTAAAGTGTACTTGAATTGGTTAATGAGCTGCTCCACCACATTGCATCCCGTGATGTAGGGAACCAGGGATGAGGAAACAGAACAGACAAAGTAAGAAGCGAGACCAGTCTTGTGATGGTGTTAGAACACGATCACAACACTGTTTGATGGGACGTAAGTGGCAGTTTGCGTCTTGTCTCCCTCACAATATTTTTTTTTTTACTATGCAGCACTCTGTTGTTATGCTTCAGCAAAAAAAAAAAAAAAATGCTGCTGTCGTGTATTTCAATCTTCTTCCCCTTCCTGTATACCATCAAGAGGGAATTTTCCAGTCACTTCTGCCCTCACCCTTTACCCTAATCCCCTTTTCGTACTGGACACTCACTCAGGTACTACACAAAGCATTAAAGAATATCAATAGCAGTTGCATTTAAGTATAGCATATATACAGTGTCCCATTTTTAACTAACAGATCAATTCATACTCAAGTGTTTTGCTTATCGTCCTGAACTCGTATCCATTCATGAAATCATCTCTATCACCTCATTGGAGATTGTACTTCTACTTTACTACTTCTTTTAGCAATACTCTCCTCGTGTTTCCTTGTCCAATACTCATTCAGGTGTCATTACTATTGTCCCTAGGTTGAGAAAACACATTACTATACCAGTGTTAAAGCTTCGTTAACAGATGGAACTTCTGTTTGATAGGCTGGGCGTAGGAATGCGATGAATGACAAGTTAACAGGCCACATATTAAGGCTTCCCTTTTGTGAGGTGAAAGGGAACGTCTTTCTGGCTACATTCACTCGAGTGCTCGCTCGGAATACATAAGGAAAACGACAAACGTAAGTGTGTTGATTAATATTTAAACTTTTTCTTTCTCTCTACCTTATGTGATTTACTATTGTTTATAGTGACACTAAAACTTCGTGGCCAATAGTTTTGATAATTATTTTACCTGTAGCAAATCTAGTATATGTCGACCTTCAATATCCATCCCTCATGATAAAGTTTTCTAGTGAAGGCAAAATGTTTTTGAAGGAAACCCTACTACATTCAGAAAGCTAATTAAACTTATACGACTTGCTGTATTAGCCTCTCATGGTGTGTGTGTGTGTGTGTGTGTGTGTGTGTGTGTGTGTGTGTGTGTGTGTGTGTGTGTGTGTGTGTGTGTGTGTGTGTGTGTGTGTGTTAGCGGAAATGTGAGTATCAGCGAATCACGGCAAGTCAAGGAAAGTAAAAGAAAAAATAGCTACTTATATCACAAGATGAAATAGTGTTTTCCAGCATAAATGATTGGTTGGCAGTAAGTAAGGTATTCATCAACCATATCGTATGAGGCTTGACAGTTTTAAGACACCAACAGTAAAAACGAATAGAAGTAGAGTAGGTAGGTAGCCGAGGCGAGGAGGAGAGTAGCGGGTGGCAGCGGGGTAATCACGACAGTTGCTGAACAATCTGGCAACTTAGTGCACTTTGGAAGGAGAAAATAGATGATAACTGAAAAGTATGAGCTTTAAATTAGCTTATTTTGATGGTGTGACTTTGAACAAGCAGTCCAGTGACCTGCAGAGAGCGGTTAGAGCCTTGGCGTCTCACGTGCGAGTGTTTGTGAGGTGAAGTTTACAGCAGCCGCCAGGGGACGCCGTGGTTGCCGCGGCCTCCTCGCCACCAGTCCACTGGCGTGACTGGCCTTCAGTTGTCACACAGCAGCGGGAGGGGTTAGTGTAGCGTGTTGTGTTCCCCTTAGTATGAAGGAACCTCCGTCCACTGCGGGATCTTACGAAACGTGCGCAACATTAAGAGTACATTGAAAGAACAAGTGAAGGACACCAAGTGGCATCAATCACAGTAGTTGGTGACAGTGTTTGAAAAAGGTGATTATGGGCAGGTGGTTGCCGAGGTGAGGATATCCCAGCGGGGAGAGTGAACATGGCGGACCCAGGGAGTTTACCTGAGGCCGTTCTCAGCAGAACACCTGAGTTGTGGCGAACTGGCCTTGAGTGGGCCACAAGGGCTTGAAGGGTGGCGCTGGAGGTGTACGCCGCCAGCGGGAGGACAGGCGAGATGAAGGTGACGGTATGCTTTGGGTCTGTGCGAGTGGTGGTTCCCTGCGGCGAGGGCGAGTTGCTGGTGCGAGATCTCATGCAGAAGGCGACCACACGCTACAAGAAGGCCATAGCTAAGGTAAGGAGGGAGGCCTGACGCGGCGGGCGGGCGGGCATGGCAGGGCGAGGCAGCGTGGTGGTGGTGGGCGTGGGCAGGACGGAGGAAGGCTCGAACTGACCCTTTGTTCCTCATCTGGGCACATCTGGCACGTCGCCCCCGCCGCTGCCCACTGCCCACACCTGGCACTGGACCGTGGGCTGGGGTAGGGAAACATGCCCTGCCCAATGGCCGCGGGACCTTGGCTGTGGGGGCGGTGGTGTTCCTGGCACCTGAGGGACAGCACAGCACTGACCTATTTATTTAACACACAAACCCAGTGGGACGGCATGTTTGTTTGCCGCCCGGGGGGGACGAGGACGAGGCCGCCTGTTCCTACACGGAGAGACGGTGGAGGTCGCTCGATTTGGCGCCGAGCAGGATGTGCTTCCATGATAGTTTTACACGGCGTCACAGTGCGTCACAGGATCCACGAGGAGACTTTAACGTGCTGCTCACAACCTTGCCATTCACAGAGCCTTCATTATTAGTCGTGATTGTTTTATTTTTTTATTATTCTTTTGTCATGCTTAAAGTTTTATTATATTTTCGTCGCCGTCAATTCGTCGCCATGTAGCCAGGTTGACGTAAGGATCACAGTGCAGTAACGGCAGTCGACCCATATTTAGAATGGTATCAGTGACTGGCTAAGTGTGACGCATTCACAAAGGCAGGAACCATAATATTGTGTTAAGGCTTGCTACACCACACCTTAACGTCAACGGCGATAACGCACATACATTATTCCAAGTAGAAAGTAGTGGCAGCGTAACTTAAACTATATACTTTGTTCATTCATAAGTGTATTATTGTTCTAACACGGCTATTGTATATTGTATGGCAGTTGAAGTTGTTATTGTATCTGCTTGGCATACCTGATATAATGTTTCACTTGAGATGTGCAACAGATGGTGATAGTTATTTCTTTATTCTGTTGTAAGATAAGCATTCTTCAAATTCTTTTATGTATGAAGTCATGTTTCACAGAAGTTATTGATTCACCTGTGTGTGTGTGTGTGTGTGTGTGTGTGTGTGTGTGTGTGTGTTTTGTCTGCGGGTAGTGTAGACATAGCCAACAAAGTTTCCCCGTCCGTGTCATCAGTAGTTGTGGTGTTGGGTTGGTGTTGCAGTCCCTGATGTAACCACGGCGACGGAGCAACAAGAGGAGGAAGGGAAAGAGGGAGTCGAACACGTGACTCAGTAGGTAGGGACGCCGAGCCACACCTGAACATTGTACAGATAACGACCTTGTTCCCCCTGACAGTACAGCGCAATGTCCCTTGACGCGACGTGATCCAACGGCCCCCAATGAATGGCTGGAGCGTCCGAGTCGGCCGTCAATGGCTTGGCAAGGCCGCGTTTGAAAACATAAAAGATAAATAATTTAGTAAACAGCTCGACAGCGTTCGGTTGAGGTTGGCTGTGGTCGGTTAGGGTTGGGTGAAGCACTGATGGCTTAAGTTGATAGCGTCAGCGTGGCGTATTGGTGGAGTTCCAAAGTGCATGCACAGAGGGAGGGAGGGAAAGAGGAGGACGGCTGGAGAGTGAGAGGGAGGGAGGGAGGGAGAGGGAGGG
>JAXIVD010006547.1:22500-23551 GCA_036785275.1 Cancer borealis | reverse complement strand
TTTTTTTTCTCTCTCTCTCTCTCTCTTTTTTTTTTTTTAAATTAAAACATGACACAATTATGTACAGAAAGAAACTTAAAGCCTGTGCATTGGCGTGCACAGCTATATTAAAGTTCCATGCCACATGAAATATATACTACATAATAACTTATAATACATAATAATACATAATATTAGCACCGCATCGCTAAAAAGTTCATGTTACGTGTGGTGCAGGAAATGGTGTAGGAGAGTGTGCCTCTCCAGGTGTTGGCGGGCCCATCTTTGCCTGCTGGTTGGATATATGTGGTACATCAGGCGTGGCCTCCGTGAAGCCGTTCCACAGTCGAGCTGCCCTGGCCATATAGGTCCGTTGGTGCTGCGGACGTGTGGGAGAGGGGCACCACCCACACGTTGATTTCCTGTTGCTGCTTGTCGCGTCGTCCTATGGGCTGGGTGAGGGCGGCAGGCACAGGCCGGGTTGAAGGTTGGGGAGTGCGCAGCACCTGAGTCCTTGTGACAGACAGTCAGGGGCTGATACGTCCTGCGGTGTTCGAGAGACGTCATGCTGGAAGGGATCTCCGCTTCTTCTCACAGCAGTCGGAGGGCACGTCTCTGCACCGCGTCAAGGCGCCGGGTCGTGAGTGGCGGCACCCGGACATCCATGCCAAGGCACCATATTCCATACGGGTTCCGGACAAAAGTTTCGTATAGAAAAAAGTTCGTATGGCAATAATTCGTAAGATAAAGTTCGTTTGCCTAAAGTACGTCAGGATAAAGTACGTAGGGTTATAAAGTTCGCCATGTCAAAAGTTCGTAAATGGAAAAAATTCGTAATGGAAAAAAAATCGTAAGGTTAAATGTTCGTCGTGCCAATGTTCGTTAGAAAAATGTTCGGTCGCGTTAGGATCGGTTAGGTTAAGGTCTAGGTCGTTATGAATATTTTACATAGGTCCAATACGTACCATACGAACATCTGCATACGAACTTTAGCGTACGAACTTTTTGGTTACGTACTTTTTTCAAACGAACGTTATCCCTTACGAACATTTGCTTACGAACAATTGCGTAC
>JAXIVD010006547.1:5000-12500 GCA_036785275.1 Cancer borealis | reverse complement strand
GTGTGTGTGTGTGTGTGTGTGTGTGTGTGTGTGTGTGTGTGTGTGTGTGTGTGTGTGTGTGTGTGTGTGTGTGTGTGTGTGTGTGTGTGTGTGTGTGTGTGTGTGTGTGTGTGTGTGTGTGTGTGTGTGTGTGTGTGTGTGTGTGTGTGTGTGTGTGTGTGTGTGTGTGTGTGTGTGTGTGTGTGTGTGTGTGTGTGTGTGTGTGTGTGTGTGTGTGTGTGTGTGTGTGTGTGTGTGTGTGTGTGTGTGTGTGTGTGTGTGTGTGTGTGTGTGTGTGTGTGTGTGTGTGTGTGTGTGTGTGTGTGTGTGTGTGTGTGTGTGTGTGTGTGTGTGTGTGTGTGTGTGTGTGTGTGTGTGTGTGTGTGTGTGTGTGTGTGTGTGTGTGTGTGTGTGTGTGTGTGTGTGTGTGTGTGTGTGTGTGTGTGTGTGTGTGTGTGTGTGTGTGTGTGTGTGTGTGTGTGTGTGTGTGTGTGTGTGTGTGTGTGTGTGTGTGTGTGTGTGTGTGTGTGTGTGTGTGTGTGTGTGTGGTGTGTGTGTGTGTGTGTGTGTGTGTGTGTGTGTGTGTGTGTGTGTGTGTGTGTGTGTGTGTGTGTGTGTGTGTGTGTGTGTGTGTGTGTGTGTGTGTGTGTGTGTGTGTGTGTGTGTGTGTGTGTGTAATAATAATAATAATAATAATAATAATAATAATAATAAACGGTTTAATTTTACTTTATAGTGACAGCCAGTTAGGCTGAAAATCTACAGACAAATTTAGACAGACAAATTTTACACAAGTATCCCTTGAATTTTTCCCCCCATTTTCTATGCTACTCGGGGTGACAGGCCACCCTTTGGCCGCCGTAAGGCGCCGGAAACCGCTGTTTAACAGCGGCCCGAACGGTGATAAGGGTCACTGCCGTATATTTTTATTTATGGGAGATTTGTTTTTTTCCCGCTGAAAGCGGGTCACAAACCCCGTCTGAGATCAGGTACCTCATTACTGTTTGGTGAACAGGGACCACACACTTATAAGAGACTTGGTACATGTGTCTCCTACCCGGCGCGGGAATCGAGCCCGCGACCTCTCGCTTGTGAGGCGAGCGTCCTAACCACTAGACCACCGGGTGTGTGTGCGTATGCGTGTGCGTGTGCGTGTGCGTGTGCGTGTGCGTGTGCGTGTGCGCGCGCGTTTGTGTGGTAAGGGGAAAAGGGTAAGCATACATCACGGGAGGATAGCCATCACCTTACATGTTATTACGTAGATAGATATCTCAAATTACAGGCGAGAAAGGTAAGGTGAGGCACAGGTAGGTAGGTGGGTTAGGTTAGGTTACTCATGCTCACTATCATACATAAATCCTTTTCACCTCACATTACCAAACACATATTCCATTATTACTGTATTATCAGCGTATCGTATCAGTATAATGTTGGTGAATCCACTGAAATGTCCACTAGATACAACCCATGATACTAATGCTGTATGGTGACGGATATGATGGATTTATTTATGCATAGAAAATATACTGGAATAGACCAAAGGAACATGATTTTCACAATTGAACTTTCTGGTTATGTTGTGTCAGAGTCTAATTGTAGCTTGCAAGAACTTTTATTTATATATAGCTATTATTTTACACTTAGGATATAAATATGTACCAATATCCATGTAAGATGAGAGTCAATAACACCACATTAATAGTAGCTACATATTGTTCCAAGGACGTGTACAGTACGGTACGTGTGTGGACAGCCTTAAATCCATACCATCTGTCATGCATTAGATTAGATTCTGTCTTGATGGAGAGCGTGTTCTGCCGTGTGTGTGTGTGTGTGTGTGTGTGTGTGTGTGTGTGTGTGTGTGTGTATGTGTGTGTGTGTGTGTGTGTGTGTGTGTGTATGTGTGTGTGTGTGTGTGTGTGTGTGTGTGTGTGTGTGTGTGTGTGTGTGTGTGTGTGTGTGTGTGTGTGTGTGTGTGTGTGTGTGTGTGTGTGTAAAAAATGAAAGATGGTATGTTGTTCAAATTTAAACATAATATCCACTTTATATCTAAGTCTAAATTATATGGTACTCATTAGGAAGGGTTAATTGATATATATATATATATATATATATATATATATATATATATATATATATATATATATATATATATATATATATATATATATATATTTATATATATGTATATATATAGCCTATACATATATTTTTTTTTTCTTCTTCCTTTTTCTTTTTAGATAGAGTATAATACGTTATACTCAAACGACCACTAGTATATACGTGACCTCTATGAAGCTGTTGAATGTAATGTTTACCAGCAAGTCTCCCAGCGCCAGCATGTTATATTTCTACAATGCCTTCAATCGGTGCGATTTATGTAACATCGCGCCACTGGCAAATGCATAGAAGGTGATATGTGGTAACGTGATTAAAAAATTATTGACACACCCAACTATGTATATGTGGTAACGTGATTAAAAAATTATTGACACACCCAACTATGATAGGATTGTGTCGGGAGAAGAAAGAGTGGTGGCGCCTTTGTGTGTGTGTGTGTGTGTGTGTGTGTGTGTGTGTGTGTGTGTGTGTGTGTGTGTGTGTGTGTGTGTGTGTGTGTGTGTGTGTGTGTGTGTTGGTAATAATAATAATAATAATAATAATGAACGGTTTTAATTTTAATTTTACTTTATAGTTGCAGCCGATTAGGCTGAAAATCTACAGACAAATTTTACACAAGTATCCCATGAATTTTTCCCCCCCCTTTTCTATGCTACTCAGGGTGACAGGCCACCCTTTTGGCTGCCGTAAGGCGCCGACAACCGCTGTTATAACAGCGGCCCGAACAGTGATAAGGGTCACTGCCTATATTTTTATTTATGGGATATTTGTTTTCTCCCCCCTGAAAGCGGGTCACAAATCCCGTCTGAGATCAGGTACCTCATTACTGTTTGGTGAACAGGGACCACACACTTATAAGAGACTTGGTCCATATGTCTCCTACCCGGCGCGGGGATCGAGCCCACGACCTCTCGCTTGTGAGGCGAGCGTCCTAACCGTTGTGTGTGTGTGTGTGTGTGTGTGTGTGTTCTAAGGTCATTACACATACAGACACACACACGTATACAGACACACACATATGCACGCACGCACGCGCGCGCGCGCACACACAACACACACACACACACACACACACACACACAACACACACACACACACACACACACACACACACACTGAGTATAAGACTATTGAAACTTTTAATTTTTATATTTTCCTTTGTAGATAGAAACAAACAAAACGGTACCTTTTCTCTTGCCTTATTTTTCCTTCATTTTAACTTTGTCTTTGCAAGTTTTCATTTATAATAGGTGTTGAAACTAATATATCATTTTGCAAACTTGTAGAAGCTAATAACTACCCACTGTGTCCACGAGGCAGGAATACTAACTACCGATTAACAAGAGAAGGATGAAAAAAACCGTCCAATACTCCCTCTATACTTACCTCTATCACACTTTTTCATCAAACAATTACAATACGATAAATCCTCACTATTCCTGTCGGTTATCTATGCCTAAAGTACCTAACCTAATCCCAAACTATCTAAACTCTTTTGCTTCATGTCCGCCGCTGACTAAACCCTCTAAAAGAACCGAACTCCTCCAGCAGTAGCACAGCGGCACACAATAGTCACCTCGTATCTTGTGTGTACAGCTTCGCCGTCCGCCCGCCAGTCCCTTCACCGTGGAGTGGATCGTTCTTTTCCTTGATTATATATTTATTCACATTACTTTTCTTCTAAGTTGTCTGTCGGCTTTAAGGTTTTCGTTTTTCGCCGTGTGTGTGTGTTGTGTGTGTGTGTGTGTGTGTGTGTGTGTGTGTGTGTGTGTGTGTGTGTGTGTGTGTGTTGTGTGTGTGTGTGTGTGTGTGTGTGTGTGTGTGTGTGTGTGTGTGTGTGTGTGTTGTGTGTGTGTGTGTGTGTGTGTGTGTGTGTGTGTGTGTGTGTGTGTGTGTGTGTTGTGTGTGTGTGTGTGTGTGTGTGTGTGTGTGTGTGTGTGTGTGTGTGTGTGTGTGTGTGTGTGTGTGTGTGTGTGTGTGTGTGTGTGTGTGTGTGTGTGTGTGTGTGTGTGGTGTGTGTGTGTGTGTGTGTGTGTGGTGTGTGGTGTGTTGTGTGTGTGTGTGTGTGTGTGTGTTGTGTGTGTGTGTGTGTGTGTGTGTGTGTGTGTGTGTGTGTGTGTGTGTGTGTGTGTGTGTGTGTGTGTGTGTGTGTGTGTGTGTGTGTGTGTGTGTGTGTGTGTGTGTGTGTGTGTGTGTGTGTGTGTGTGTGTGTGTGTGTGTGTGTGTGTGTGTGTGTGTTGTGTGTGTGTGTGTGCGTGCGTGCGTGCGTGCGTGCGTGCGTGCGTGCGTGCGTGCAAGGGGTGTGGCTGGCTGGTTTGCAAAGGGTTAACAGAAATATATTAATTTTGTGTTATGTTATGTAGGGATGAATTTAACATTGCAAGGGCGATATAATAATTTGGATTTTTTTTCCTCCTCTTTTTCACTTTTTTCAAGTCTCATGCACGAATACGCATTACCATTTTACATGTATTAATTAAATAAAAAATTGCGCATTTAGTTGTTTTTTTTACTTTTTATTTATGCGTTTATGTTCGTTCCATTGTGCCAGTAAGCGCTGATTAAATGCCATCACGGATCCCCCACCTACCCTCCCCATTCCCCCATCCCTCTCCCTCTCCCCTCCCCTAACGACGATGACACCCACTCACCACCATCATCATCACCACTTTTTTTTTTAACATCAGTAACCTGCACCATTATTCTCATCATCATCATCATCACCATCATCGTTATCACCATCATTATCACTGTCCAACCACCACCACCACCACCACCACCGCATGAAAATTCTGCTCCGTCTTGCTATGTGTTTGTGTTCGTGGGAATATTATTTCACTAAAAGCATCCAAATGGCCTTCGTCTCTAAATCAGATTAAAAACTATTCCACTTACTGGATGAGAGTAGGTCACAAAAAGTCCCATTACACGCCAAAGTTACCAGCGGCATCCTGTCGTAGTGTCAGTGTGTGTGTGTGTGTGTGTGTGTGTGTGTGTGTGTGTGTGTGTGTTGTGTGTGTTGTGTGTGTGTGTGTGTGTGTGTGTGTGTGTGTGTGTGTGTGTGTGTGTGTCTCTCTCTCTCTCTCTCTCTCTCTCTCTCTCTCTCTCTCTCTCTCTCTCTCTCTCTCTCTCTCTCTCTCTCTCTCTCTCTCTCTCTCTCTCTCTCTCTCTCTCTCTCTCTCTCTCTCTCTCTCTCTCTCTCTCTCTCTCTCTCTCTCTCTCTCTCTCTCTCACGGCCTCCTTCCCTCCTTCAGGTCTCAGAGAAGTACGTGATGCCCTTGGACGACAGCCACTCCTTGGACGGCATGGTAGAGACGCGTCGAGGGCTGCAGTTCGCAGTGGGACCTCAACACTTTGTCAATGGTCAGATGAAGCTCCGCTGCTCCGCCAGCATCTCTACTTTGTACCACAAAACGCAGCAGCACAGCGTGGACGGCCGCCTCACCTACAGAGTGCCCGTCATGGAGTCACGTGATCACTCCGTTATGGCAGGTGTGTAGCAATGTTTAGAAACCCTCTCTAGTTTCCTTCTCATCCATATTATTCTCTGTAGTCGTCTATTCAGTTATTTTTCTTGGTACTCCGCGTCCTCTCTTTCCCACCCGTCACTGCATTCCCCATTTCCGTGTTTTCTTTCCTTGGTGTGTTTGGTAATCTGTTGTTTATCTGAGCCGTTCATTGATGCATATTTGCTCCTTCTTCCCCTCCCCAGGAGCAGACAAGGCCTGCCTCCCTGGTAGCGGTCGGCACCTGGCCGTGCTGGTGCTGTTGACGCTCACCGCGGGCACACTGTTGCAGGCTGCCCTTAGCTGACTCTTCAGCGACCACCACCAACCTAACTCACAAACTTATGTCTGGGAAAAGCAACAGCACGCATGCTTGGGATAATTGACACTGGATACTTACTCACGAGGCTCAAAATTAAGTCGTAAGTCGTCAGTGTGAAAAAAAAAACTAATCCCATGAAATGAAAAGTGAAAAACGAAATCTTTCATCATGTGTGGGAGAACAAGGCTGGCGTCCTGACCTCATGGTACACGTGATCAGGTCAGGTCAGGTCACAGAAGCCCAGCTAATCATTTATGGCGGTAGATAGCATGGTATTCTTGGAGAATATCATGTTATGCCACTCAATGTGACCATAAGATATATTTTGTAAGTCATTCTTACAAACCCTATCTTATTGGCTCCAGCACTACTCACATTTTTTGTCAACCTCTCATTCAGTTCATCTACACTCTCTGAGCTCCCCGTGCCCCATATTCTTTCACTCAAGCATACTTGAAAATTCTCCCAGTTTACGTCCCTCAGTCTCCAATTCTTCTTCTGCACCTTCCTTTTCTTTTCATTCTTATCTACCACTGCCAATTTGAAGGCATAATGGTGTTGATAGAGTAGCAAGATGACACTGAATGCACTAAGGTATGCAGCTGTAGAAGCTTTGAGAGATGATATGGGATGTAGTGTTATGGTAGTTGAATGATTATTGGGATTCACGCAGGTTAATGAATTGTTCGAAGTGCTTCACGGGAGGTGAGTTGGCGACCCTGTCAGGCAGTATAGGCAGTGGTCAACTAGCTGGCAGAGAGGGTGGATAGAGGGAACAAGTAGTGTTGGAGCAGAGGTTGTCTGGTTTGGTGGTAGGGGAGTGTGGTCCTGGCAGCTGTTGTGTATTCTGTCCATCTGTCTGGCTGGTGGTTGATCGAGATGCGAGAGGTTTAGCCGGGCGATTGGGATTTGTCAGTAGTCGTCTCCGACCGTCTCTGCTCGAAGTGCTTTGCTATTGATGGTGAGTGTTATACAAGTGGACTGTTATTTTTACGTATTTAACAACTACAGTCTAGGAAGATACATATAAAGGCAACTTTGAGATATAAAGTTAGGCTAGAACGAATGGAGAATACAAGAATTGCACGAAAGGTGTATTTGTGGAATGTAAGGAGCAGTAAGTGGGAGAATAAATGTATGAATATGGTAGACAAGAGTGGCATACTGGTTAGGTGGGTGCATAGATTTTGTGAAAGGAGAGAATGGGTGTATAAATGGAAGGTAATGAACAGAAGTAGAGAAGAGTTAGAGTGGGATGTGAACAAGTGGAAAAGTGAGACAGACAAAACCGTGAAAGATGTGGGACTGAGTTAGTAGAAGACTGAGATGGAACGAAAGAAGACTTTGGAATGGTACAGAGAGAAAGAGGCCCCAATGTATGTAAGGTGGTATGATGGAAGCCTGGGTAGTGATCTCTTCCGAGCTAGGGCACAGTGTATGGATGTGAAAGCAAGGAACTACAGATGATCAGAGTCCCGCAGCAAAGTGTGCCAGATTTGTGACATGGGAGAGGATGAGACGATAGAGCATGTGGTACTGGAATGTGAAAAGTATGACCGTGACAGAATGAAA
>JAXIVD010006547.1:0-2500 GCA_036785275.1 Cancer borealis | reverse complement strand
TACCTTATCCCTAGAATTGATGATTGCATTGACGTGGGTAACGCACACTCATAACTAAAATTGATTTGTTGAAGGGATATTGGCAAGTAGAGTTAACTGAGAGGGCAAAAGCCATATCAGTTTTTGTCACCATGGATGGCCCATTCCAATATAAAGTTTTTCCTTTTGGAATGAAAACAGTGGAAGTAGTTTCCAGAGATTGATGAATAGAGTGTTAAAAGGACTGGGGGAATGTTCTGTATATATAGATATTTTGTTGTATACTGAAGGATGGGCAGAACATGTACAGTTGTTGGAAGAAGTATTTAGAAGACTAGATGAGGCCAATCTCACAGTGAATTTAGCTAAGAGTCAGTTTGTACAAGCTGATTAAGAGTATTTAAGTTTTAAGATAGGAAAAGGAAGGGTGAAGACTGTAGAGGCCAAAGTAAAAGACATTGTGAATCTCCCTACTCCTACAAATAAAAAAGAATCTTGAGATTCTTAGGAGCCAGTGGATATTACAAGAGGTTTTGTAAAAAAAATTCTGATGTTGCTATGCCCCTGACTAAATTGTTGAGTAAGAAATCTAAATTTTGCTGGAGTGAAAGATGTGATGAGGCCTTTCAAGAAATCAAGAACCATGTTAGTGAATGCCCCAGTGGTAATAATGCCTGATTACAGTAAACGTTTTATGTTATATGTTGATGCCAACCAATCTGGTGTGGGAGGTGTGTTGATGTAAGAACATGAAGAGATTGATCAATCCCATTGGATATTATTCAAAGAAATTGTTGCCCTATCAGTGCTCATATAGCACCATTGAAAAAGAGGCTTTAGGTCTTATTTTGAGTTTAAACCATTTTGAAGGGTATGTAAAGGGTACAGGGCACCAGTACAGATCTTTACTGATCACAACCCCCTAGTTTTCTTGCAAAAAATTAAGAATAACAACCAGAGATTGATGGGGTGGTGTCTAGTGTTGCAGGATTATGATTTAGACATTCACCATGTGAAAGGAAGCGAAAATGCTATCGCCGATGCCCTATCTCGCGCTCCTTCTAGTCGTGAGGCAACCTAATTAGGTGCCTCACGCCTGTTTTGGGAAGGTGTATGTTGCTTTATTCATTTGTAGGGTTAAGTTTATTCAACTAAACATTTCATTATTTATTTTGTATTTATTAGGATTATTTTGTGGGGATGTATACGATTATATGAAGTGAAATTATTTATTTTACGTTCGTTGTTGATAAAAGGGAGCGGGTCTTGGATTTTGACGCCGTTTTTCCGCGTCCCCTGGCGGTCAGCTGACAGAAAGAAGCTCTGGGTGGTACACGTGTAGGGAAGCGGGTGATGTTTTTGGAGGAAGTTTTGGTCTGCGGATAGCCTGAGAGCATCAGAAGGTTTGCGGTGTCGTGGTTAGGGTGCAGTGGGGTTATGGAAGTGATGTAGGTGTTGTCAGAAGCTTCTGTCTTGGTGTTTGGTGTAGTGAAGTGTGGTGAGAGGGAGTGGTGAATTGGAGCAGTGGTGTAGTTCTCTAAAGACACAGGTGACTACTGAAAATTGGGGTGAGATCATGCCCATGTGTGGTGAAGGATTATTGAGGTATTGGGACGTCTTGGAGAATAGTATGTGATGTGAAGATGTTTTGGGAGACAAGTTGAGGTATTGTGGTGTAACATTGTGATGTTAAGTGGCAGGAAATTTGAGTTATATGGTAACTTGTACGTTAGTCAAGTGGATTTTGTAGTGATTTTTGTATCAAGGAGAGTTATTAATGACCATATGTGTGATATTGTGGAATGTGAGACAATTTAGTTAAAAGGGGAAGTTACAGACTAGACCTTTTGTATTTTATTATTATTATTATTCATTTTTGTGTATTCTGTCATCTTTATTTCAATATATTTGTTTTGTTATAGTTAGTGTATTTCAGTCCCTTTCCAACCAAAATCTAATTGGGCGGATAATTTAGTATCCTTAATATCCTGACTTTAAAACTCCCTCAGATAGGTATAACGTCTACCCTCTGTTAGGTAGCAAACCGGGTCATAAATTGTGATAGATGAGAACAAATATAACCGTCATGTGTTTTGAGTTGCCACACAGGAATATATGCAACACTATAGTTCTTGTTACCATATCAACAGCAAATGTAAATAACGTCAATATCAATGAATGTGGTATTCATTCTGCAGGTGTAATGAATAGCATTAGGTCTCTCTCTCTCTCTCTCTCTCTCTCTCTCTCTCTCTCTCTCTCTCTCTCTCTCTCTCTCTCTCTCTCTCTCTCTCTCTCTCTCTCTCTCTCTCTCTCTCCCCCCCCCCCCCTCCCCTCCCCCCCCACACACACACTGATATCAGTACTTTGTGTAAGAATCTATGGATTTTATCACATTTTGTAACCGCTGTTGCATTGATTTCACCAGATTATTACATAGATCAGATGTTCTTATATTTTCCCAAGATTTTTGCGCATTTTTTTTTTATTAAGTTTTCTTTATTCTTGGGCAAATTCCAAT
>JAXIVD010006546.1:20000-23554 GCA_036785275.1 Cancer borealis | reverse complement strand
CTACTACTACTACTACTACTACTACTACTACTACTACTACTTCTACTATTACTACCACCACTATTTCTTTTTCTTCTACAACTTTTTAGCGTTACCATTACTATCAACACAAACTTTATATCCCTCACCCCAACCACCATTACTGCCTACGCGAAATGCATCCCACCACCAGCACTACCACCACTACCATTCAACATCAGATGGCACACCACTCCACGGTCTGTGTATCAAAAGCGAGACATTTACACATTTCTACATTTTCAGCTTTCATCCTATTTGCATGGGTAAATCTCGATACCAGCTCATGTATATTGCTGTTGGCGTATATCCATACATTATGCATGGGTGGCAGCTTCCGCTTTGATATTCTCAGCCGCCGAGTGTGGAGATTCAGTCCCCCACCCATCCCAGGCCTCCCCATTTCCAGCTCTTCACCCCAGCAGCATCCAGCCTCTCACACCCCAACACCCAATTCTTCATGAACCAGATTTCAGTCTCCAGTTGCGTCTCTTGGATATCACATTTTGTTACATGTCACTATCTTCCTTCACGCTACTACTTCTTTCCTTGGACTTAAATTTTTCGTGTCTTCTCAAAACCCGCTCTTGTCCCTCGCCGTCCCTACCTTCTCTCTGTCACTATCTCTTTCCCGTCACTACCCCTAACCATCTCTCCTCCACCAACCTCTACTTCTCCTTGCACTACCTCTCTTCTGCTGCTCGCATCTTTCTACCACCACTCTCCTTTCCTTTATGCTATCTCACCGCTACTGCCTCCGCGTCTTTTCTTCCTCTTCCTGCCTCCTTGCGAGGGCCAGTGAGCCTCAGAGCATCACGTGTTCCTTCTTGGCCCCCGCCCCTTTCTGGCTGCCGCAACGCTCTCACCACACGGCAGCTTTTCCCCCGAGATGGCCCGGTGGCGGGGAGTTGGTGGGATGGATCAGGGTGAGGCGGGGTGGGGCAAATGTGGATTGCGCGTTGGTAAGGCAAACTGGAGTGGGCTGGAGTAGACTGTGTGGTGGATCAGGGCGTGGTGGTAATGTGGTGTGGGAGACAGTAGGCATGTTCGTGTATCTCATGTAAGACTGATGTTTCCACTTACTTTTTCTAACAATATATCATTTGTATTGATGTTTTGTACTTGTTCTTCGAGGCACGTGTTATGGCTGTGCTCTGTTTGTGGAGTGTTATCAGTTTTCCGTTGGAAGCCACAAACCCAGGCGCTCAAAATCTTATTTTCATTCCATTTCTATTATTATTTTTGTTAAGAATCTATCTTGTATAGTTTAATGTAATGCAAATGGTTTAATTCCTTTTGTTGTTTTGATCAGTAATTTCGTACTTGAAATATTGTTTATATACTAGTTTTCCTTTAGAAGACAATTGTTTTTTATTTCCTTTTATTTTCTTATTTTACTTTCCGTGTTAAACAAGAAAGCATCTCTCGATAGGAACATAACTTCTAGACTTTCACAAGGAGCTTACACTATCTTTTGTCTAGTATAATAGTTCATGAGGCACACCAAAGATCCGTCCATCCGTGCACTTGCACATCGACGTCGCCGCTGACACAGCCACTTACACTCCCGCTGGGCATCCGTCGTGATCGCAGCGCCCAGAACATAATCTAATTGACTTCAGTAATGGATTAGTAGCACGCGTCAGATATGAACGGCTCCCACCATCCTGCTGTTGGTACCGTCATCCTCCTCCCCCCCAACGCTCTCCGCCGCCGACACCGGAGGGAAGCACAGGCTGGCGGTCACTCAGATTGCTGATTGAGGCTGCCACTCAGTGAGAAATGTCGACTGTTTGATGATGGCAGTGCATTAGTTTTGTCACCGACCAACATGAAACTTTTTTGTTCACGTACATATATATGTTGGTTTGTTGTATAGCTCAGGTCTGGTGCGGCATTAACAGGCTTTGTGAAACCATAATTAGTAGAGGTAAAGGTAATAATAGTGAGAATTTTTCATTATTACAGCGACAAGGAAAACAATGTTGTGAGGGGCATCTGAAAGCCTTTGGCAGGTGTGGTAAAAAATGGATTTGTTAGTAGTTATACATAATAACATTGCTCGTCACTCTGACCTTACTGCTTCTATAAATGACTAAGTCGCAGGCTTTTCCAATAATTCCTGTTTATGTTATTGAATCAAAGTAAGGATAAATTACCACTGAGGAAGAGCCGATGTTATCCAATTTTTCGGACGCAGTGCCGTCTACAGCTAAAGGACTAAATCACGTTCGTGCTTCTCAACAGTTTCATTATATATTATGTCATATTATGCCGTTTTGTGTTACAGAAACACGATGACATGTATTCTTGGTACCATACATATATGTACATCTATGTACACACATATAAAGGCACTCACATTACTCGACAACGTAAACGGAAGAACACAAATAAAAACTTGCAACAGTTGAATTGGTCGTTGTTGCAAAAAAAACACAACCAAAGAAAATAATAATCTCTGCATCATCTTCCTCTCTAACAATATACTAATGCAATATGAAAAATTATGAATAGAAATATATTTGTGTAACATTGGCCTTTAGAAGTGTTTTCATGTGCTTTGTGAATACAATAGAAGGCTTCGTTTCGCTTTTACCTGAACCATAATAGTGAGGAATCATAGGACCTTTGCGTATGTCATAAGATCTCTAAGTAAGCGTAATTAATCAGCTAACTGATGAACACAGGTGACTTACAATGTCGAGCAAAGACAGTGTGGCAGAAGACGTGCATAAAAGGTTTCTTATTCACCATTACACATAATTATCATGTCGAATATACGCAGTGGTTCCTTCCGTGTATTCATAATAGCATTTGCATGTGAGCCTCAGTGACGCACTCAAAGATTATGACTTCCAATTAACTCCGAATCTGTACGAAAGACAGCGTTGAAAATCAGGTACTTGTGGTAGATTTATCTAATCGATTATATATGATTAATGCATTGCAACCAAATCTAAATTTTCGTTTGAGTGATAATATTTCTTTTTCAAACACAGCTTGTTTAGGCAAAGTTTTCTTCCCCTCCACCATTTAAAACGGTAGTCAAACATACGGATGAAGCTCATTACACTGGATAAGGACACCAGGATGAGGACACGTCTGCATGCATAGTTATCTAAATACCAACGGGAGGTGAATAGTGAACACCATTGTCCATTGGCGTGGCGACAGGTTTAGTGCTTCGTGGTGTTTGTGTGCTGAGCCTTGTGAGCTGAAAGGGCCATCCTGGAACTTGTGTCCTCGTAAATCTTTTAGATAGATAATTCAATCCCACGAAGAAAAAAATAGCTTTGCAGGGAACGTTACTACACGACAGTTTTTATAAGTTTGTATCACGATTTTTGCCTTTATCTTCCCTTGGCTCCCTCCGTCTATCTCTCCCATCCTCCCTCCATTCTTCCATAATCTCCAGCACTCCCCCTGACGCTTCCCTATCTGCACATTTTCCTCCATAACTGGCTAGGGAAAAAGGTTTTCAGTCGAGGCATTGTTAAAGTATTATTTACTAACACTTCAGAAGCGCACCAGCC
>JAXIVD010006546.1:2500-15000 GCA_036785275.1 Cancer borealis | reverse complement strand
GTGTGTCGACATTTACTCCCACTGTCTTGATCATAAACTCTATTCCATTCTTTTATATTCATCTCGCAGGTGCGGAAGCGGGACACTTAATCTACAAATAAGTAGAAGTTGCAAAATGATAGTTACCAACCAGATATTTATGTGGATAATACGTGCAAATTTATGGTTTAGATAGACGATTAAACTATTATTACTTGAGTGCATTTAATATTGTCATGAGAAAAAAACAGCATTGTACTAATATGTAACACTTGTCAGTCTCGCATGGCAATACCAGGACCAGAGTAAAACAGCTGAACTTGCCGATATAAGTCAGTAGTATGTGGAATAGCAGGAAGCAGGTTGATACTACATCCAGCATTACACATACACCAGAAACACTTAGAACACTGCTGCAAACATAGCATGGATCTGAACAGGTGTAAGGATCAACCAAATCCTAACTTTCCGCACGAAAACTCGTCTAGAGGCAAGTGAGTGAATATAGTATAAAAAAAGTTAATTAGGAAAACCACATCATCCTGACGTTATTCCTCTGTTTTCAACACGCGCCGCCTGTCTTGGTGATATGTGTACAGCAGGGGTGGCCAAGCAGTCGATCACAGGCCTGTTTTAAGTCGATCACACTGTTCCTGTTAATAATTCGACCTTCAGAACTTTCATGCCAATAGTTACAATAGGATATCCAAATTTTACTTATATTTGGAATATTAGTTTTCCTTGTATATTTTCTGGGAACCATTTATATTTCTAATGGATATTTCTGAACGACATACATTCATTCATAATGACAGACTACTTCTGTGTTATCATAAAGCCTGCCTGGGCGGAAGCTGACCAGTAGAGAGGAACCGAACGCTTTAGTACGTAGAGTGTACGTACACTCTACGTACAAACGCGTTCCTCACGGAAGTAAAGTAAGTCACCATAGTGTGCGTTGACTTGGTCCGTTAGTGCTTGGAACTGGCGGTAGTTAAGGCTGCGTCACGTGCCATATTGTCATTTTGTCCCTGGTGATTCACGCTGGTGCTTATGTGGTAAAGATCTCAGCTGGATGCCTGCTTAAGGCTAGCAATCATCAACTACAGACCCAACTACACCAAGTTGCAGTGCCAATCGTCTCATTAATATTGTAAGTGTGTGCTTTGTAATTGTATTATAACAATTATATCATAACTGTAATCTCTATATATGGCAGTGGGAGGGAGATATTACAGTAACAATTATGGAATATGATTGAAACTTAGGCTGGTAGATCGCATCTGAGTAAATGAAGAAAAGTAGATCACTTCTCACAAAAAGTTGGCCACCCCTGGTGTACATTAACTTGTTATCAGTAATCCATCCTCGGGGATGCAGCTTGTTCCATCCTGCCAACACACATCAACTGGCCACATAATAACAGAGGCAGAGAGAGAAAAAGTAAAGTAAGAAATGAGGGAACCAAGTGGCTAAAAGAGTAATTACAAGGCGGCTTGGTACCACTAACGTGGTGATGGAGAGGAACGTGTCGGCACGAAAAACAAGACCTCACTTTCCTGACAGGTTCTCTCTCTCTCTCTCTCTCTCTCTCTCTCTCTCTCTCTCTCTCTCTCTCTCTCTCTCTCTCTCTCTCTCTCTCTCTCTCTCTCATTTGTCAATCATCTGGCTCCTACATTAAATCTATCCCACCACCACCATTAACATACACATACTCCGTCATACACTACCAGACTATTGATTGCAATACTTTCACTTGGCATGTTCTTCACTCCATCATGCCTTCCGGTAAGCAATTTGTAGTCGGTATGTGTCTCTGTCTTTCTTTTCTCGATCCACCGCCATTCCCTTATACCTCTCGCCTGTCCGCACCCGCCGTGGACACGCACCGCTACTCCTCCCACTCAAAGATTTTACCAAGATTGGATAAACTGGCGGACTGTCCCTCTCCCGAGCAGCCAGCCGTGACCCACTCGCTGCCTCCCCCTCCCTTCCCCTCCCCTCACAATCATCCCTCCCGCTTGTGTGTGGGTGTGTGCCCATAGTCTGGACTCCTGATCGCCTGATCGTCAGCCATTACCCTATCCGAAAGAGCTCAGAGCTTAAGGAGACGGATTTATGGGTAAGGTTAGGACCTCTCACACAACACCCCCCCATCACCTTGCTTAAGGAAGACAGTAACCGCTCCTGTCAGTGAAATATCCTTGACCTGAGCAGGGCTCTAGCCAACGCCTTGCCGGGTTACAGGCGGGAGTCATTCCACTAGTGGATTACGGGAGCAGTGTGTGTGTGTGTGTGTGTGTGTGTGTGTGTGTGTGTGTGTGTGTGTGTGTGTGTGTGTGTGTGTGTTATTCACTGTTATTCACTGTTATTCACTGTCACAGTCTGCTGCTGGTCTCTCTCGAGGCAGCCGGCCGTTCCCCTATGAAAAGAGCTCAGAGCTCATAGTGACCAATCTTTGGGTTGGACCGAGACCACTCACACACAACACACCGGGACAACGAGGTCACAACCCCTCGACTTACATCCCGTACCTACTCACTGCTAGGTGAACAGAGGCTACACGTGAAAGGAGACTCGCCCAAATATTCTCCGTCCGCCCAGGGGATCGAATCCTGGCCCCTCGGTTGTGAGCCGAGTGCGCTAACCACTACGCTAGCGGACCGTGTGTGTGTGTGTGTTGCAGCTGAACTAACGCTATTTCCTGTAATAAACAGTCCGAGGAGGATCTATACGCAAGAAAAATGGGATTAACAATCACAGGAAAAAAAAAAGTCGCCTTCACTAAAATATACACCACACCTTTCATACGTTGAGCTTGTTTGCAACACGCGCGCGCACACACATACACACACACACACACACACACACACACACACACACACACACACACACACACACACACACACACACACACACACACAGATACGAATACGATACGTAAATCACGAATGAAGTAACTACAACCACCGATAAACTACAATTTCAATCAAACTTCGACATCTTAATCAGTTGGTTAGAAAAGTGGCAAATTAAATTTAACGTTGATGTAAAGTTTTGCATATCCGTAATAATAATCAATACACATAATATACAATGAATGGCTCCAAAGTTTCCAAGGTTAACAATGAAAAAGACTTAGGTAGGGATAACTATTAGAAACGACCTTTAAACAAGTAAACATTGTTCAGACATTGTTAAGAAAGCTGGTCGGCTTCATCGGAGGGGTGGGGAGGAGGCTTCCACTTTGCTGTCTTTTTGTTTTTATCAAGTAGATATTTAGTAGTAGTGTAGCTACACGGACAACCTCGTTAGACTTTCAACATTTTCAACTCAACACAACAGTACCGCCCAAATACACTTCCTTTCCTTATGTATTGTTGCATGACTTTCACACTCCAATAAACTTTCATATGATAAATTCTATCACCAAATAGAATATTATTCTTTAAAGTTTCCAATACGCACTCCTCGTCCTCAGATGTCGCCAAGTGTTTTGTGCTTCTGCTGCCTTTACACGACGTATGATATGACCTTGAAATGAATGTCTCGCATCCACACCGTTGGCATAAAGCAAATTGTTTCATACATCCACACATTGTTTATTGTTCAAACCACACTCTGTATTAATTGTTTAATTTATTTAGATGTTCTAGTCGCTGTATAAAGTTGGTCAATTCCCTTTCCCCTGAACTTAAAGTTCGGCCACTTATCTAAAAAGTTTAGTCAGTCTTTCCCCCTTATATTGATTTTAAAATATTGGCTATAAAATATTTTTTCCATTATGCATTTGGACTCGTGGGTATAAGTGAAGGTAAGAAAAATCTATAATTTACTAGACTTTACTAGCAGTGGTTCTTAACCTTATTGGAGGTACTGAACCCTGCAAGCTTCATTAGTGCATTCACCGAATTCTTCGTGACGTCACCAATAATACAAGCGGGTTACTAATAACCACATTTAGGCATTTACTTTTATCCAAATAGTATGATATCTGACGCACCGCGATAAATGTTACTAAAGAAAGAATATGTTTCGAAATGTTTTTGGATGAATGTTTTTACCTTTTGTTTTTACCTTATGCTGAAAATAGTCTCAGAATTCTTGACTTCTGCCGAACCCCTGAGACTGACTCAACGAACCCCTGAGGCTCGATCGAAGCCAGATTAAGAGCCATTGCTCTAAAGGGAAGAAGGCAAAACAAGATCCGCCACGGTATATGGAGACATTACGCTACTATCTCCCTCTGTGTTATGTCTTTTCGTAGGAGAATATACAGAGGAGGGGCTTCCCAGATACCTCGTTTCGTCCCTTTATCGCCTTCTACGAATTGCAGGGATTACTGTGGCAGGATTCTTAGTGCCCCCACCATAGCGCTAATGAATAAATGAATAAATAGATAAACAAATAAATACATAAATATATATATATATATATATATATATATATATATATATATATTTATATATATATATATATATATATATATATATATATATATATATATATATATATATATATATATATATATATATATATATATATATATATATATATATATATATATATATATATATGTATATATATATATATATATATATATATATATATATATATATATATATATATATATATGTATATATATATATATATATATATATATATATATATATATATATATATATATATATATATAATATCTTAGATTTGCTGCTGATATTGTTCTGATGAATGAATCGAAAGATGAACTACAGCAGATGGTATTGCAGATGCTCAGAAAAAGCCAAAAAGTGGGCTTAAGCATGCATATGAAGAAAACTAAAGTGATGTTCAACAATTATATACCAGACCATGAAATTGAAATACATGATGAAATAATAGATTATGTTCAATACTTCATATAGCATAGACAGAAAATAGGTGCATTTCAAGATCAAGAAAAATAAGCCAAAAGCAGAATAAGAATGGAATGGAGTGCATTTGGTAGACAACTTTATGCTATTAAAAGTAATTTTTCATTATCGCTGAAGAGAAACATGTTTAATTAGTTTACTTTATCAGTTCTAACATAGATCAGAAGCATGGATTCTAACGAAAATCCTAGAACAAAAACTTCAAAGTGCCCAAAAAGGGAATGGAGATAATAATGTTTGGCATGCCATGGAAAGATAGTAGGAGAGTGTCATGAATTAGGGAGCAAACCAAAGTTGAATACATTTTTACCACAATTGAAAGAAAAAATGAACACTGGCAAGAAACATCATGAGACGAAGAGATAATATATGGACTTAGAGTATGAGCATAACAATCCAGGCAGGGTAAAAGAAGGCAGCGCAGATAAAGAACTAGATGGAGAGATGAGCTGGAGTAACCTGGAACAGACAGAGCTCTAACAGAAGACTGGACTAGGTAGGGGGAGGGGTCTTTGTTCTGCAGTGGAATCATTTAGAGAAATTATTTATTTCTATTTCTATTTCTATTTTACTTTCACTAATATCTAACAAAATAGCTGTGAGGAGAATGTACACTTAATTCCGCTACCTGGCATGTAGAATTAGAAGTTATGAGTTACGAGGCAGAAATCATTCCATTTCATGAAGTGATCTGATACAGGTAGAAAGACGAAGAAAAATAGAGGCAGGTGGACTGTTGGAAAGTTTTCAGCAAACACTATATGTATAAAAGTTTTTAACCAATTTTCCTCCAACATCCTGACTAGGCCCTTCCCCGTTTACCTCTGTTGATCCCGTGTTCTCTAACTACTGTAAACATTTGTAATTTTTTTTCAACAAGCTTCAACAACCTGTAATATTTCAAAATGTAGTCAACACAGATGTTGATTATTGCTAATCATCAATATTTATCATATGCTGTATACTATATACTATTTCACTGCCTTTTCCTCGATTACTATACTCTCGCCAACCATACTTTCCCTGGTAATATTTGTACTCATTTTTGTTTGATATATTTATGAATTCAAGATTAAGTAGTTTGCTGTCTATGTATTGTGGTTTGTCATTTAGGAGCACGGACAATGGAAAAAGATTATCAGTTACAAAGGCGAAAGTTTGATTATAATATACAATACACATTTTATCCGTCATCGAGTCGCAAAAGTAGACAGGTTATATTAAAAAAAAAAAAACTTTTGAAGAAATTATTATATAATTGATTGTTCTAAATTCGCCTTCTGATAGATGAGATGGGACAACGAAATTTAGGTACGTAGATCCATTTTCATTAATATGTATTTTAAAAGCGACGTCTTTAATGGATTTTAAAAAAAAATTTTCTTCAAATTGAAGCAACACAAGCTCTATTAAGAGCGAGAAAGAGAGAAAGAGAGAGAGAGGGAGAGAGAGAGAGAGAGAGAGAGAGAGAGAGAGAGAGAGAGAGAGAGAGAGAGAGAGAGAGAGAGAGAGAGAGAGAGAAGAGAGAGAGAGAGAGAGAGAGAGATAGAGAGAGAGAGAGAGAGAGAGAGAGAGAGAGAGAGAGAGAGAGAGAGAGAGAGAGAGACTCACTCACTCACTCACTCACTCACTCACTCACTCACTGGCTTGCTTGCTCGCTCGCTCGCACGCACGCACGCACGCACGCCACGCACACACACACACACACACACACACACACACACACACACACACACACACACACACACACACATTGTGTTCATCATCACCTCGCCAAGAAATCCTCTGCCCTTTACGGTTTTTTTGTCTTCCTCCATCAGCGTCTTAACCTTCTGAACTTCATGTATTAAAGATAAACGGAAAGGTTGCCTTTCCAATGTTGTTCTAACGCTTTCAGTGTGATACAGCAATCATGTGATCTCAATAATCGCTATTTCATTGTTGATTTCAAGTGTTACATCACTTCGTTTTTTCCAACTAAATTGTTATCCTACAGTTTTCAGTTTCTTTGGTGTGCCAATATTGCAAAAAATCACACTTTCTAAAAGCTTGTATGTGATGGATGCTGATCCACCCATTAACGAAGCTGCACCCTCTATTGATGAAGTCAATGAGGCTGTGACAAAGTTGAGGGGTGGAAAAGCAGCTGGCATTTGTAACATCAGTGCAGAGTTTCTCAAAGCTGGAGGCGAGGCCATGCTCCGTGGGTTGCATGCTGTGTTGACTGCTGTATGGCATTCAGGTACCATTCCTCCTTACTGGAAAAGGGAATTAGTCGTCCCAATCTGGAAAAGTAAAGGGGATTGTCAGGATTGCATCAACTTCCGCGGGATAACACTGTTCAGTGTACCAGGCAAGATGCTGCCCATTTGCTACTGATGTGAATTCGCAGTTATTTGCTGAAATATCCAACCTGAACAGTCAGGATTCACACCTGGTAAGTCAACAACTGACCGTATCCTAGCACTTCGCGTACTGGTGTAACGCCGACCTGAGTTTCGACACAGGATGCTCGCAGCCTATGTCGATCTCAAAAAGGGGTTTGATTCAGTGCATCGCGAGGAACTCTGCGACTTCTGCGACTTCGCAGGATTCCTGCAGGGATTATTGGCCTGTACTCCGGGACCGAAAGTGCTGTGAAGTGTGGCGGGGGCGCATCCAGCTTTTTTCCTGTACATACGGGAGTGAGGCAGGGATGCATCCTTGCTCCATCACTTTTCACTACTTGTATGGACTGGGTACTGGGCAAGATCACTGTCCATGTTTTTGCCGACGATGCAGTAGTCTTTGTTGAGTCGCTGGAGGTTCTGGTGATGGCTTTCGAAGCACTGCACGAGGAGGCGAAGCCTTTGGGACTTCAGGTCTCCCGGCCCAAGACAAAGGTTCAGGTGTTTGGAGGTTAAGTGAAACAGTACAGTCTATTCATGCATGTGGCAAGAACATTGTTATCTTGGACAGCGTCAAATACCTCGGTAGCGTGGTCCATAACAATGGTGGGTCACGTCAAGAAGTCTTACGGCGGATTGGTTTGGCCCATGGTGTTATGGACTCGCTCAGCACGAGTATCTGGCGTTGTCGGTACCTGTCCAGACGGACAAAGATTCAAAATTTCAAATCGCTGGTGATTCTTGTCTTTTTTTTTTCTTTTTTTTTACATTAAAAGGGTACTGGCTAAGGGGGAAAAAATTAAGTATAAAAAAAATCCCGCTTGTCGCCAGACCCTGTAAAGAGCCAGCTTTGGATTGAAAATGAGGATAGAGAAAGTAGGAGGGAACAGAGAAGGGGTTGCTGTCAGTAGTTACAGACTGATTTCAGGAGAAAAAACAGTATCCAGCCTCGCACAACCTCAGCTACGTAAGTAACACCGTGTACAGAAAAACTAACGTAAACAATTGCCTAAAAATTTGCATGTTTAACGCGCGCAGCCTCAGAAATAAATTCTCAGATTTAGAAGCACTTGCAGCATCTGAAGATTTTCACATTATTGCAGTATCGGAATCTTGGATTATCACAGAAAATAGACTTTTTAGTAGAATATAATTTGCCAAGCTATTCAATATTCAGTTGCGAACGACAAAATAAAAAAGGTGGGGGCGTTCTTTTTTACGTGAAAGCTAGTCTTAACCCTACAGTCTTGCAAACTGAAAAAATAGATAACGTAGATGTTATATTTTTACAACTGAAAACACGTTCTAAGAAAATTATTATTGGACTCATTTATAGACCACCAGCACACAATAATAATAGCGATAGAAAATTATTCGACCAGATAATCGAAGTAAGTAATTCATTTGAAAGCGTAATCTTTGGAGACTTTAATCTTCCTGTAACTTCATGGGGAAATTCTCTTAAATCTCATATGGGTCACGACTTATATAATAATTTATTAGAGAGTGGCTTAAGTCAGCACGTAAGCAAACCCACGAGAGGTGATAATATACTAAATCTTGTATTTTCAACAAACGACGGTCTAGTAAGTAACGTTAATACGGGCCCTGAATTCAGTACCAGCGATCATAAAATTGTCTCTTTTAACATAAATCTCGAAGTTTACAAAGATAACGTAAGCGAAGAACTTATCTTCATGTATCGCAAAGGTAACTTTGAAAAACTGAGAAAGCTTTTAGCAGATACTGATTGGAGCATAGTAGACAACGAAACCGATGTAAATAGATCGTGGGAAAAGTTTTATAACATCTTAAATGAAGCCGTTAAAGTATGCATTTCCGTTTGTAAGAGACGTCCACGTAAAAATTAAAATATTAATAAACCAAAATGGTGGAATAGCCAGATTGAGGCAGGATTATTACTTAAAAAGCGGGCACATGATAAATATTTACTATCACAAAACGAAAACGATAAAATAGAATACGAAAGACTAAGACGCGAAACAAAAAAGATGATTAGACGAAGTAAAAAAGATCTCGAAATATATATTGCGAATAAAACTAAATCCAACCCCAATGAATTTTACACCTACGTACGTAATAAAAAAGTTATCACAACTAATATTGGCCCACTCCACCTAGAAAACGGTAAGGAAATAAATACAGAATCAGAAATGGCCGAAGTACTAAATGATTATTTTGCATCCGTTTTTACTGTTGAAGACACCGATGAAATCCAGGAAGTAATCCCAGCTAAACCTAACTAATCTTCTTTAAGCGATTGTCACTTTACTGAGGATATAATAACTAAGGCACTTGATAATATCCTGATTGTATTGTACCGAGAGTCTTAAAAGAGGCAACATTTCAAATCAGCAAACCTCTTGCAATACTATTTAATAAATCTTTAAATTCTGGAAAAGTTCCCGACATTTGGAAATTAGCAAATGTTACCCCTATACAAAAGAAAGGAGATAAAACACTATCGATTAACTACAGACCAATCAGCCTCACATCCGTAGTTGGTAAATTAATGGAAACTATAATACGCGATAAACTAGTGACTTTTCTTGAAGAAAATAGCATGATTAATAATTCTCAACATGGTTTCCGAAACAAACGATCTTGCTTAACGAATCTCCTTGACTTTTATAACGATGTATTCAACATTTATGACGAGACAAAAGCGGTCGATATAATTTATCTAGAGTTTCAAAAAGCGTTTGACAAAGTTCCCCACAAACGGTTATTAAAAAATTAGAATCACACGGCATATCTGGAAATATTCTTAAATGGGTTGAAGACTGGCTTTCCGAAAGAAGACAACGCGTTGTCATAAACGGTAAATCATCTAACTGGCGAGACGTTAAAAGCGGTGTGCCACAGGGCTCAGTACTTGGTCCCATTCTTTTTCTAATTTACGTAAATGATATTGATGAAGGCCTCACTTGTAAAATATCAAAATTTGCCGACGATACGAAAATCACGAGTAAAGTAACTACAACCGCCGATAAGCTACAATTTCAATCAAACCTCAACATGTTAGTCAATTGGTCAAAGAAATGGCAAATGAAATTTAATGTTGATAAATGTAAAGTTTTGCATATCGGTAGCAATAATCAATTCAATAAATATACAATGAATGACTCTGAACTTTCCAAGGTTAACCATGAAAAAGACTTAGGGATAACTATTAGTAACGCCCTCAAACCAGATAAACATTGTTCAGACGTTGTAAAAAAAAAAGCTAACAAACTGGTCGGTTTCATTGGTAGAACTTTTGATTATAAATCTGAAAAAGTTATCCTTACATTATATAATGCACTAGTACGCCCTCATCTAGAATATTGCATTCAATTTTGGTCACCATACTATAGAAAAGATATTAATAAGCTGGAGAGAATACAAAGAAGAATTACTAAAATGATCCCAAGACTGCGAAACAAGTCTTACGAAGAACGTCTAAAGGAGCTGAACTTATTCAGTTTATCCAAACGTAGGCTACGAGGGGACCTAATTGAGGTTTTTTTAATTTTCCATGGTTTTGATAATATTAACATAAACGATTATGTAACTACCGATCTCACAAGCTCCACCCGTAACAATGGCTTCAAGATCATTGGTAAGCGCTTTAGATCAAACGAAGCGAAGCACTTTTTCTTCAATAAAATGTTTGGAATTCTCTCCCAGCACAAATTGTCAACAGTACTACAATTGAATCATTTAAGAAAAAACTCGATAAGCACTTAGCATCTGTTCACCAAGTCGAATATTTCACTACTGCGTAATTTTTTTTTTTTTTTTTTTTTTTTTTTTCATAGCATAGATTACTCCTTGTTTTTTATTTCTTTCCTATACAAATTCCATGTTAGTTTTTTCATGCTACATGGTATCACTTCGTCTTCCGGCCAGCTTCGGCTGGAGGGAGGGGTGGGTGGGGAGGAACCTTCCACTTTGCTGTCCTTTTGTCTCTATCACGTAGATATTATAGTAGTAGTAGTGTAGCTAAACAGACAGCCTCGTTAGGTCCAGTAGGACTGTTGCTGTCTGTTCTTCCTTTGTACTCCTTTGTACAACTGTGTTTCAGTTAGGAAGAGAAGATGAGGTTTAGTGGAGGAGAGACGGTGTTCCACAGATTGGAAATTAGATCTAAGGCCACTAATGTCTTACTATATGGCTGTGAGACATGGACACTGAACACCGATCTGAAGAGCCAAATTGTTGTTTTTTGTAATAAATGCCTTTGTAGTGTCATAGGGTATCGTTGGAATGACTTCGTATTAAATCAGCGACTACATAGTCCGCCAATGTCAACTCCGGCTATATGGGCATGTGTCACGTTACTCAGAAGCTGATCCTGCTTCTCGGGTTATTTCTGAAAGAGATAACCAGGAGTGGAGGAGGGCAAGGTGGCGCCCACATAGTTAGTAGGGGAAGCAAGTCGATGCTTCCTGCTGGGAATTAATTGGTATGGGAAGGGGGCCTGTATGAGATCTTGCACTGGGGGATCGTCAGATCTGGCGTCGAAAGGTGTGCAAGGCTACGCGCCTCTTGGCGTATGCCCCTAATGATTGATTAATTCATCGGTGTCTTAGCCTACTGAACTTCATGTATTAAAGATAAACGGAAAGGTTGGCTTTCCAATGGTATTCTAATGTTTTCAGCGTGATACAGTAATCATGAGATCTCAATAATCGCAGTTTCGTTGTTGATTTCAATTGTTACATACTTTATTTTTTCCAACTAAATATTTATCTTACAGTTTTCAGTATTTTTGGCGTGCCAATATTGCAAAAAATCACACCTTCTATCATCTTGTATGTATAATTTGCCTTGCACTCTATTGTTGTTGATGTATGCGGTCTTTTTCCCATGCTTAATGACTGTTTCATGGAGTAGAAAAACCTGCGCTTCTGAGCAATTTCCTTGTTTCCTAATAGTCAATGCATAAGACTTAACAGATAAAGAAATAATCCCCAAAACACTGTTTGCTCCAATCTACTGAACCACCTTTAGTAACATTTTCCTTTCTGATCAATCCTGGAAAGGGCAATCGTGAATCAGTAATAATCTAATGACCACTTGTATACTACACAGCTGGATAAGTGGATCTACTCCACCCGCATGTCCTCGTGATGGAAGCTTCGACGTCCGGAAGATTTATGTAAAAAAGATTAATCTCCTCGGATTACGCAAAAACTCTCCCACATAAAGTCTAGCG